>OX463759.1:4585814-4672011 GCA_949824845.1 Rhingia rostrata
ATTCGCACTTTGTCCAGTCGCACTTCAAAAATTAACTTTATGTAAACTTTTGGGCGCCCTTTTTTGTTATATTTTGCACTTCAATTTTGCACAAACAAACGGAAATAGTAAAAAAAAAATGTAAACAAACCAAATAATTAAATGACAGCTACAAATTGTATGTTTTGGTGAATACAAACATATGTTTTTGAATGTATTCAGTGAAGTAAATATTTGTTTGTAAATTACATGAATTGAATGTATTCAACTCCTCCTTAAGGACAGGAACAAGCTATTTAAGTGTAATAATTCATTTTAAACAAGATGATTTCCGAGAGGATGTATTAATTTAATAATCATCTACGAGTTTTCGTAGTCGATTCCTACTTCGGAGTGATGGGGTGTTGCGTAATTTGATAAGCAAGATTCTGAAGATAGTAAAGGGTGATCCATTTCGAGGTTCCCTATTTTTTAAAGAAAAAAAACACGGAAAATTCAGATTTAATGGAGAGAGTGTTTATGATCATTTGAAAGAACATTCTTTGGCATTTATTTTTTGAAGATTATGTCTATCAAATGTTGGCCGTTGCTACGTCGCAGATGGTCCATCCGTTGAGTCCAATTTTCGATCACTCGTTCGAGCATTTCGACTGGTAACTGGCGAATGACACGCGTGATGTTTTCCTCCAAGGCCTGAATCGAAGCGGGTTTGTCGGCAAAAGATTTTGACTTTACATATCCCCACAGGAAAAAGTGTAACGGTGTGATATCACACGATCTTGGTGGCCAATCGACCGGCCCAAAACGTGAAATAATGTGCTCACCGAAATGTTCTCTCAATAAGTCCATTAATTGATGCGATGTGTGGGAAGTGGCGCCGTCTTGCTGAAACCAAATGTCGCCGAGATCACGAGCTTCAATTTCAGGCATCAAATAGTCGGTTATCATGGCACGATAACGGTCGCCATTGACGGTTACGCACCGGCATCATTTTTAAAGAAATATGGACCGATGATTCCACCGGCCCACAAACCACACCAAACCGTTCGCACCGGCATAATTTTTAAAGAAATATGGACCGATGATTCCACCGGCCCACAAACCACACCAAACCGTTGTTTTTTCTGGATGAAGTGGCAGTTCTTGAATCTCTTCAGGTTGCTCTTCGTCCAAATGCGGCGATTTTGTTTGTTTTCATACCCATTGAGCCAGAAATGGGCTCATCGCTAAACAAAATTTTGCCTCGAAAACGTCGGATCTTCTTGGAACTTTTCAAGAGCCCATAGAGCGAAGCGATGTCGCTTGGGAAGGTCGAGCGGCTTCAGTTGTAGCACAAGCTGTATTTTGTACGCTTTCAATTTAAGATCTTGACGTAAGATGCGCCAAGTCGTTCATACGTCAGTCCGAGTTGCTGCATACGGCGCCGAATCGACTCTCTACGGTCTTCGTGTACACTCTCAGCTACGGCCGCTATATTTTCTTCACAGCGTCCTAGACGTGTCTATTCGGTCGAATATTATCCAATAATGAATGCTGGGTCTCAAAATGGGTGATGGTGTTGCGAATAGTACGCTCAGTAGGCCGATTATGTTGACCATAAGTTGAGCGAAGTGCACGAAACACATTCCTCACAGAACGTGAATTTTCATAATAAAGTCGAACAATTTGTAAACGTTGTTCACGCGTAAGTATTTCCATTATGAAATGCCAAACAATACTAAACAAAAATAACATGACAGCATGACGCGACTCACACGTGATCTGTCAAAAAGGGCTATTGGAAAAGGTATCTCTACTTGGATCACCCGTTATATTTCCAACTCAGAGTTATTATAAGTAGGGTAATTTCTTATTTTTATAAATGATATAAATGGTGTTTGAAGTGCCGACTTTGGACATTGGACATTGGACATCACAGTACTTCGCACATGAATGCAACGAACTACAGACACGTAACAGCACTGGCGACTGAGGCCATCGGCTGGGACAGATCAAGACATTAATACAACAGAGAGAGACAGATAGATACAAAGAAGGAAAGACATATAACATACACCTACGTGGCACAGAGGAGGAGACATCGATTTATATTGTCTCATGTTATCGCACAGGTGGCCTCAGATAAGCTGGCGATTTTCGTAGAAAACAAATGCTTCCGAAGCTGGGGCTTGAACCCGCAACGTTTGGCTTAGCAGTCAACTACGCATTCCTCTGAGCCATGGCCACCTATGAAGTACCGACTTTTATTATGTCTCTGTTGATCAGAAAAAGTTGAGTTTCATATTTTTGATAAACTGTTTTTTGTTTGCTGATAAATTAATTCCTTTGCCCTTTATCCCGGCTCATCCCATCGTATTTTCCAGATGGCAGTAATGTCTGCTTTGTAGCAGTTTAGGGCTTCCGCTAGTTGTTCGCTTCTACCTCTCCTGTTTAATCTTCTCATATTCCAGGTGCAGATACGAACGTCGTTGTCCTTTTTTCGTTTAGCCATGTCGTCATAAACATACATTTTTTCCATGGTTGCGTAGTTAACCCAAAGCACAACCCCCAACCTGGAGGGCCAGTTCCAATTTATTAGATACCCCTAGGACGCGGGGCCATCAGTATCCACTATGTGATTGAACGCTGTCGTTGGCCTTTCGGTTCATCCGCCACCATCTCTCTTCAAGGGGCCTGACTTACCATTGAAATTCCTAGACAACCTGTTGCCCGAATAAGTCGAAGCAGCTTATCTAAGTTCGTGCCATTCTGACCTGGCTGTTCATAGTGTTGCCGCTTTTCGTCGTGTTTTCAACACTCGCGCTTATCGTTTAGCAAGTCAAATCCGGTTGTATGAGACCAGTACCCGATGGTTACCACTTGAAGGTAAAAAATAAGCACTTGATGTCAGAGTTACAATCACTGGGCATTGCCAAGTTAAAGCCAATCAGAGTCTACCCTGGTTCTACAACACCTAACCACATACCAATATTCTCCCCAGAAATTTCCTCCTTATGCCCACATAATTCCACTTCCCATCAGTAGAACTAAGGAAATCATTGATAAACCATGTAAAAGAAACGAAGTAAATATTCAGTATTTTGACAAAGCATTCCCTATAACAGAAGGTATTTTCATTTGTAAGACAACCAGTAACCAAGAAAAACTGAACGATTCTCCCTGCATCGGCCAACTGCTCTGGCTGACTTAGGAAAAATCGAGAAAATATTCCAACCCGAACCAAACCATATTATCTGAATAAATTTACCGTTAACAAATATAAGTTCTACTTGCAGTAACATTACAAACACAATGGTAGGAACAGCATTGCTTCAGTTCAAAAACTGCTCGGTAACCATCAATGGAGTCTCATACGTGGATAACCCAACAACTTACCTAGACGAAGTCCATGTCATCCCAGCATCATGCAGCAAAATAGATGTTACCTCAACAATAGAACAACAAAACTTAGAAAAAGTTAAGGAATACCACTTCGAGAACAAAGCCAATATCGAGGAAACAAAACAACATATATAGCAACCGCAATCCTTTTAACCTTAATCATCATAGCAACATCAAGAACTCGATCAGGAAAATAAATTTGCCAAACCCAAAGGATGCAGCATTCCGCTCCAGCCACTTCCGTCGCTTCGTGATCGTAGCTTCATTCCAAAGGGGGAAGAATTGCGTTCCCACAGTCACCACACACCCAGTCATATTCCCACAGTAGCCTTACACCCAGGGGAAGCGACTGTATATGAATATCGGCCTACGCACCGGAAGCACCTCAGCCTACACTTTTTACAACAGAGCTCGGAAAACTTTTCCAATCTGATAGACTGAACTCAGTGGAGAACTTGTATCTTTTGGCCGGAGATTTAAATGCAAAACACGAAGATTTGGGGAAAACAATTACAAAATCCTCGGGGTAACCATCTTTACAATTGAATGGTCCACTACAATGTCGAATATAGGATCGTCATTCTCGCCACAGATAGGCCATCGTTTCCGAGTAGCGGCGCTTTCCTGGATCTTTTACGGCGAGACACAAGACTGACAGTTACTAACAGAGTAGGTCAACACTCGCGAAACTGTTTACGGACGATCGAGTACGAGTGTGATCACTGCAGACTCGCCGCCGTAATACAGCTTCCGAACGAGCTTGTGGAGTCGGAGGAGTATGTGCCTGTACCTGTGCATTCTTACAACTACGGTAAGATGCGCTGGCCTCGCTTTACCAACGCCTTATCAAGAGAACTACGTTCGACGGCCATTCCACCACCAAACAACAGAAACCTAACGAACAGCGAAATCGACGAACACTTACAACGAATGAACGAAACGATTCAACGAACAATGAACAGGACGATATCGAAATACAAAGAACATGACATAACGTCTGCGTACAGAAACGCGACTATTGACGCACTACACAAGCAAAAAAGCGGACATCTGACAAGACTTCACATTTTGTACAGACGACTGACAAACCGGCGCGGCGCGACCCGAAGATTAGTACACTGAAGGCTTCGATCAATAACCTCAACCAGTTGATCAAGGAGAACTATCGGTTGTCCATTAATTTGTTTTGGAATAACCGAATTCGGGCCGCAAGTTCCAGCGACCCGAGTATGTTTCCACAAATTAATAAGATCTTTAGGAGGGAAGGTCATAGGGAAGGTCATAATGACCTTCCGTGTATTAAGGTCCACCGAACAACTGACAATACAAACTTACTTTTGACAGCAAGAATTGATCCGGGGGAAGCCGTCTTCGACGACGAATTTTATGTGATTGAAGATCCTCAGGAGAAAGTGGAGGCAGTGGCGGCTGTCTTCCAGGAAGTATATAAGGTGAATTATAGCATTCGCCCGAACAGCGTCCTGGAAAAAAATGCCCTGTTCCATCATTTCCATCTTCGAAACGACAGTGACATCTAGGTGACCACGGTGGTTTCAGCCGGTTTGATGACGAAAACTTTTCAAACGCCATAGTCGCCGAGCGAAATGGGTCTAGTCCCCTGTTAATCTAGAAGGTGGAACTCCAGATCATCTTCGATTCCATAAAGAAAAAGAAGCCAGCGGGAGTCGATGGTATATCTAACATTGTACTACCCCCTGAAGTTAAGCACATTCACGCCACGCAGTTCAACAACGCGCTGAATAATGCATTTTATCCAGTGCGTTGGAAGACAGTGGTGGTTCATCCTCTCCTGAAAAAGGGAAAGGACAACTCTAAGCCGTCAAATTTCCGGTCGATAAGTCTCCTTCCGCGAGGGCTCAGTGGCGCGATGGTTAGTGGGATAAACTTCCGCGCAGAAGGTCTGGGTTCGATTCCCAGCCGTAGCAACACCTTAATGATTTTTCACTGGCCCTCCTCTCGTGATGATCTAAAAAATCAATCGAGGAGTATCAATTGTCAAGACGTAGAATTTTTTTTTAGTTAATGTAGCCGCCGATATGAAAATTCTCCTCGTCAGAAAATAGCCCAAACTAGTTGCCCAGTGTGGCTCAGTGGCAATGAACTACCGCGCTGAAGGTCTGCGTTCGATTCCCAGCCCTAGTAACATCTAAATGATTTTTCACTGGCCCTCCTCTCGTGATGATCTGACAAATCGTCCGAGTAGTATTAATTGTCATGAAAAGCTTATCTCAACTTAGCCGTTCGGATTCGGCATAAAACAGGAGGTCCCGCCATCGTGCTAAGAAGTACACACGCACACATGAATGGTTGTGAGAAAAAAGCTACTAACAAGCCCGTTGCGCCATAATTTTTTTTTAAGTCTCCTTTTTAGTATCAGCAAGGTTTTCGAAAAGATTCTCAATCGAGCACAGTTCAAGTGGTCTGAGGACAATAATATTATACCGGAGAACCAGTGGTTTCAAGGCTGGACATGACTGTATTCATGCCGCCTCCAAACTCGTCTCTGATTTACAATGAAACAAAACCAAAAAAAAAAAAACAGTGCACGGGTGCATGTCTGGTTGATTTAAAGAAGGCTTTCGACACCGTATGGTTAGAGGGCCTCTATCTAAAGCTGACCAGACTTGGCATAAGTAAAACCACTGCTATATATGCCTCATGACATGCTGACTGGAAGAACGTTTGTTGTCAAATGTGGCAATGTAACTTCTACCATTCATTAAGAATGGTCTACAACAGGGAGCGGTAAACTCGCCGGTTCTCTTCAGCATTTACACCAGTGATATGATAGGTAGTCCTACTCAGGCAATTGCGAATGCGGACGATCTTATCGCGTACAGAACAGCCCCTACTATCGAAGTGATTCGAACTCTCTTGCAGCGGGACTTCGACAGGATCCAGAGATATTGTGATGACTGGAAGTTGAAAATCAACTTTCAGAAATCAGAAACTATCCTGTTTAGGACACCGTTGTCCAGGGCCTCTAGGGATACGAGAAAGAACTGGCGAAAGCTGGTGATCGTTGGACCAAACGGACAGCCACTGGCGAGTAAAAGTGTAGTAAGGTACCTTGGCATCTGGTTAGATCAGTATCTATATTTCGGAAGACATGTAGATGCTGCTCTGGCGAGAGCTAGGGGAGCATTTGCCCTGACAAGACGATTGTTTTATAGCAGTCGTCTTGACAGCAGGGTGAAGGTGATTTGCTACATGGCCCTCATTAAGCCGATGTTTGCCTATGGGTGCCCGGTGTGGTTCAACGTTGCCCCATCTCATATGGAAAAGATGCGGGTGTTTGAGAGGCAGTGTCTGAGGAGCTGCCTGGACTTCACAGAACACCAGTATCTGACTACACAAAATACTATTCCAACCAGGTCCTATACAACGGGGCCAACATAAGCAGAATAGACAATTTTCTGGTGAAACTCATTCGGTTTCACGCTCCAAGAGCGATGGGTTCGAACAATAGTCTCATCTTTGGGGCCTTCTAACCCAATGATGAATATTTTGAGAGAGCGCGCTTAAGCGGCTTTATTCCGCCCGAAGCTTTCCTATATTTGGATAGTCGAGGGCTGATACAGGATATATCGGCGGTTCCGCTAATCTACCACGTCTTCCGACGAACTGTGGATAGGTGGCTACTATACGACCGAGACGTCGTCGCTCAGGGCGGAGGAGAGCGCCTGCGGTTCAGCAGGAGTGTGTCCGATTGGGACCGTCGGAGTTATTCACACCAGGAAAACCTGTTGTGGTGGTTGAATGAGTTTTAAAGATAGTTGACTTAAAATTTTAAGACCGACTTACATAGTTTTAGTCTTAGGTTTAGGTGTAAAGCAGTCATGGTGGCACAAAAAAAAACGCTTGCTGTGGCTGTTCCAATTTTTGAAGTTATTTTTAGGTGGTTTTAATTAATTTTAAGGAGTTTAAGTTAGTCGACAATTAGTTTTAATTAGCACGTAAGTTTAAATAAAATAAAAAAAAGACAAGGAACCAAGTTTTTCAAAGTTTTCTTGGTAAAAATTTTGTTACTTTTATATTTATGTATTAGATAATAGGCCGAAAGGCATTAGAATTAAGCTTTCGTATAATTTAGGGCGCCCGCATAGTGCAAGTAAGTTAGTTAAGTAGTTGATGAGTAAGCTAGTTTTTTCAGGAATTTTTGTCTAGCATGTAAGTTAGTTTTAAGAAAAATAAAATAAAAATGAATTAAAAAAAAAAGTGGCCTGGAGCAGGCCTTCACTGAAGACTCCAACCAGTCTCTTGCAACGTCCACTCCCGCAAAGTGTAGAAAAGTGACAATTGGGGATTTATGTGACCGATTCGGATCAGCAATCGGGAGGATGGAAGAACTCTTCTCAACTAGCATGCCAGTTGCAACTGACGACAGTGACGAATTGTTTATGAGAACTGTTTTGTCGATGATGAAAGATCTGCCATTAGCTGCCAAAAATAATTTAAAGGAGTACATATTTGTAAAGGTCCTTGAAATAAGGAGGGACAACCAAGATTAGTTTATGTTATTTTTTTTTATTATCGTTATCTTTTACTTGATATTTATTGTTATTTCAGCATAAATGAAGTGCAAATATTATGTTCTTTAATTGTTTTTTTTATTCGTGATATTATTACCGTAATGAGGTACAAAATTGAAGTGCAAATATATTTAAAAAAAAACATGAAAATGTTGTTGTTTTTAATTTCGGCTTAACAATTCCGTGAGAATATTTCGTACGGCTGTTGATGATCTTCATCCATAGTGATGAATATTTGCCTGAAGACACAATTGACGGAATGTTGCTTCGAACTTCACTTCGCCATAATCCATCGTGATGTTGGCCATTCGAGTCCTCTCAATCCACATAGTTGTTAGGACAATAAGATGAATCATTGCCCTTGTTTAGCATTTTATAAATTTTGTGTAACACCACACAAGCTGACACTATTTGTCGGCATTTTCTGGGAACATGTGCAGTGTTGTGAGCAAAAGGCGCCCACGGGAGACAAGGATTCCAAAACTGTTCTCTATGGTACGGCGAGCTCTCGACAGACTTTTTTTTTAATTTTCTATATCTGGTCGCAACAGCAAGCCTGAATGTGGTCGCATTAAATTTAGTCCCAGGGAAAAGGCAGCATCCGCAACAAAGTAGTGAGGAATTTTCGTTCGGCTGTTTGGCAAGTTTTTGGTGGCAGGAATTGGAAGATCATTGCTCAAAAGTCTCTTTCCAAATCGGCTTACTTGTTAGATGAGATTGAAAGCATATTTTTATATATTTTTCTAACGTCCGTTACTTTGACTTCCGTATGCGCCAATATCTACTTATGTGAACCGATATTTAGCGTCATATGCTGCCATTAGGACTATGGTGAAATATTTCTTATAGCAATAGAATTGGCTGCCACTCTTTGGAGGACGCCTTATTGCAATGTGCTTGCCATCAATTGCGCCAATACAGTTGGGCATACCCCACATGTTCCAAAAGTCGGAGGAAATCTGCCTGTAGTCGTCGGTGTTTGGCTCGGACATATATATGGGGAAGAGAGTCTCCAACAGTATTTCTGCTGGCTCCAATATAATACTTCGTACAGTTTCTTTCCCCAGCTTAAAGGATCTAGCCAGCGACTGTATCGATGTACTTTGTGATAAAAAACTGGTGAAATAAAGCGAAATTACTAATCATTGTTGGAGAAAATATATACACATGCTCACAGTAAAATTACAGCAACACTATAAACAGCCAGGACAGAATGGCACGGAATGAATACCCGGCCTGCTGACCCAGGCGAACCTAGACAAGCTGCTTCGACATATTCGGACAACAGGTTGTCTAGGAATATCAATGGTAAGTCAGGCCCCTTGAAGAGAGATGGTGGCGGATGAACCGAAAGGCCAACGACAGCTCTCGTAGTGGATACTGATTGCCCCGTGTCCTAGGGGTATCTAATAAATTGGAACTGGCCCTCCAGGTTGGGGGGTTGTGCTTTGGGTTAACTACTTAACCATGGAAACATAATTCCTGTTGCGAAGCAACCAATAGCCTCGGAAAGGACTGATTTTGTTGTTGACGACAGGGCTAAACGAAAAAAAGGACAAAGGACGTTCGTATCTGCACTTTGAATGTGAGAACATTAAACAGGAGAGGTGCAAGCGAACAACTAGCGGAAGCCCTAAACTGCTACAAAGAAAATACGATGGGAAGGGCCGTGCAAAAAGAGGATGAACAACTGTGACGTCTACTACGGACCGTGCCATAGTGAGCAGAAACAGCGACTATTCGGATGCAGATTTGTTATAAGTGCCAGACTTAAGCAAGGAGTCTTATGTTTCCAAGACATTAGCGAACGCATTGCAACAATCCGCATCAAGACCAAATTCGCCAATAAAAGCCTTATATGCGCTCATCCAACAACGGAGGAAAAAGATGATATAGCTAAGGACTGCTTCTATGAGCTCCTCGACAAAACCTATGAGCAACTACCGAAGTACGATGTTAAAATCGTGCTGGGTGATTTCACGCAAAGGTAGGAAGAGAAGGCATCTTAAGTAGTATTGTCGGAAGACATAGCAAACACGACAACACGTCTGGTAACGGACTTAGGCTAATTGACTTCGCTACGGATCGGAATGCCACTATAGCCAGCACACGGTTTCCTTATCTCGATATCCATAAGGGGAAATGGCGGTCTACAGATCAATGAACGGTCAAACAAATTGATCACATAGCGACAGACAAGAGGCAATCATCCAGTATTTTGGATGTCCGAACATTCCGAGGAGCTAACATCGACTCGGACCACTGCCTTGTTGCAGGCAAGTTTGGAATGCGGATATCCACCACGCTACAACAATCCAGAAATACTGTGAAAAAATTTAATGTCGAAAGAGTGCAAGAGCAAGAGACCGCCAAGACCTTCACGCAACGCGTATCCCTTAACCTCTCGATTAACACCATACCACCAGCATCGAATGTCGAAGAACAATGGCAACGGTGCCGACAAGCCATTGGATCAGCCGCAACTGATCTGCTAGGTTTCTCGCACCCACCAGCAAGAAACACCTGGTTTGATGAGAAATGCCGACAGATGCTCGCAGCCAAGAACGAGGCCAACAAGGCTAAGCTGCAGGTGAAGACGAGAGCTGCCATTGAGCTCTATAGGCAGAGAAGAAGGGAAGAACACCGGATTTTCAGAAAGAAGGGAAAAGAGCAAGAAAAGCGCGCGATCGAGGATATAGAGAGGTCCCACTCCAGGAACGATGTTCGCAAGTCTTACCAAAGTGTAAAACGTCAAAGCCAAGGATACAAGGCTCGAACAGAATCCTGTCGAGATGAACAAGGAAATATCGTAGTTGAGACACAGTCGATACTGAGGATATGGAAGAACCACTTCTGAAGATAGTAAAACGGCGATGAGGAACAACATTCCGCTGTCAGGAGGGAAGGAACCATTAAATTTGGCAACGAGAGCGAAGTTAGTGCAGTGAGGATAGCAATATCCAAACTCAAGCTTAATAAGGCTGCCGGAACAGCCGGCGGAGATGACTTGTTAAGTATCATCCATCAACTTTTAAGCTAAATATGGTCGGATAAAAGTATACATGAAGAATGGAACATCAGCATCGTTTGTCCGATCCACAAAAAAGGAGACCCTCCAAACTGTGCCAACTACAGAGGCATATTCCCCTTAACATCACCTGAAACCGTTTACCAAGAACCTAATCGGCTCTTATCAGTGTGGTTTTAGGCCAGGAAAGTCCACAACCCATCAAATTTTCCCCACTTCAGCAGATCCTGGAAAAAGCCCAAGAAGTCCAAATCGCAAACGACAGCATTTATAGAGACGAACTATACAGAGCCATGTCTGGTTTTGGTATACCGCCCAAACTCGTCCATTTGTGTATGACGACGATGGTCGGAAATGACCTCACTGACGCTTTCGATACCAAAAAAGGATTTAAGGTAATGCGTTGTCATGTGACTTCTTTAGTTTGATTCTTGGAAGGATTGTGCAAAACTCACGAGCCAACACCAGAGGCACAATGTTCCAAAAATCGGTGCAACCACTAGCATACGCCGACGACATCATTGACATCATTGGTAGGACCCAACGTGATGTCATAGCCACGTTTGCTAGTATAGAGAAGAAAGCGGTAGAACTGGATTTAGCAGTTAATGAGGGTAAGATTTAGTAAAGGACACACAACATCGACACAACATTGGACAGAACGTCACTATTGAGTGCTATAAATTTGACGCAGTACGGGGTACGGGACTTTGTCTGTCTCGGCTCCGCTATTAACTCTGAAAACAACATCTCGCCAGAAATTGACCGAAGAATTACTCTTGCCAACCGCTGTTTCTTCTGGCTAAGAAGGCAATTCAGTAGTAAAGCCCTTACTCGAACTATGAAGGAGATCCTTTATAAGACCCTGATCTTCCCAGTCCTGCTCTACTGCGCTGAGGCATGTGAAATATTTAAAAATAGACGAAGAAATCCTGGATTGTTTGAGCAACAAATTCTTCAAAAAGTCTTCGGTCCCGTTTGAGAGTTGATGATGGGATTCTAGCACGAACTTTACTAGCTGAATAGCGAATAGACCTTGTCAAGACCTTTTTTTTTTAATTTGCGCGAACTCAAGGGGTTATGAATTTCCTTTATAAATTTTAGCACAGTGCGGTCGTTGAGGAAATTCGCAATAAGATGAAAGGAAATACCGATGCACATTGGTTTTAAAAGCCTGAAAGTTATAATGGAAAGGAAAAACAGAGTTTGGTAGAGCACTCCACATTCGTGTTGTTCGGTTTATCTACGAACCTCTATATTTCAGCGTTCGTCCGAGGATTGGCTTGACGGTAAACTAATTTGCATTCATAGCTTAACGAGTATTGCGGCTGAATTGTTGAATGGGAGGAATGCAGCTGGTGTTTATATCGGTTAGTCTTCTACCCCCAGCCGCAGACAAAATACAAAAAAAATGCGAACAATTGTTTTGTTTTGCACATTTTTGTTTAAAGCTTGTGCAAGACCGTTGATTTCTATTAAATCACGGCTTTCGTGTCGTTTTCAAGCCGTTCAAAGAAGCGCCATTGCAAATAAGAAAAAAATAAATAAATCGCATTTCAACACAAGATTCTGAAAGCCCCAATGTACCCCGTTTCACCATAATTTGAAAAAAAAAATAAATAAAAGAACCTTATCTCGTTCAATAATGGAAATCTGGCCTACTGTTGCCCCAGTCCTCGATAGCGTAAATGAATCTTCACATCTCTTCACTCGTCGGCAAATCTTTTTGAACACCAATGGCGTAGGGTTATCTCTTACTTAAGGCCAAGGTCATAGCCTTGGAATTAGCTCCAAGTGCTTTTGATATCGAATTTGCTTGCCTCTGAGAACAAAACACCCTTCAAACACACACACACAAGGGGACAAGCAACATCATAGAATGAAACAAATAGAAAGCTCCCACACCTGCTCGGATGTGTTTATCTACACATGAAGTTGCATTCGACCTTCGCAGTAAGAAATGAGATCGAGGTTTGATTTTCTTTTCCTCGTTTGATAATCGATTCGTTTCGGCAATGAAATATCTGCAGTTAATTAAATTTTGGTCTCATTTAGGTTCCAATGGAAGCCTTGGCTTAATAGAGCGAAATTGAATCATGGTGCATCAAATGCAGTACACATTGCTCGTTATCGGTAATTCGCAGAACGTGGCTAGTTTAGGTTTTCCTAGAACAAGGCGGTTGGTCACGCTGCTTTCATTTATTTAATTAAATTTTGTATACTCACCGGTATGCGTTCATATAGCTTTGCATGTATAGGGTATTGGGTGGGTCTTTTCTATTGCACTTCGTTGTCTAGACGAAGTAGGTGACTAAGCTTTCAGAAAGGCCTTGATATTTAATCACGTATGGCGTATGGCATGTGGTATGTACTGCACAACTTTAATGGTCCATATTTCAAGTCATCTATTCAGAAGTAAACTCCTAAGTATGTTTCAGAGCACATGTGAAGAATAAGATTTCTATCTCTGAATATGTCTGTTGAATATAACACTAGAGCTATTCTGTCGACCTCTAAAGCTTGCAGAAGTTTAGCATTTGTTAGCAAAATAAGAATTCGGAGGGAGAATGGTCATCCGTCTCATCATGTCTTTAACAGATCGTCACAAGGGTAGGCTTAGAGCGTGACGCTCTTTTCATAGCTCCCATTCTCCACCTTTGAAATACAATTCCCGCAGTATTACACGTGGAATGGTTTTGCAGTAAGCAAGCAAGTGAAGCCAGTTCTAGGTCATTAAAATGTGTTCCACACCAGTGCATTTGGATGACTTTATATAATTCAGCCCAGACATGACGAGTGTTCTAATTGCGGTCTTCTATTAATTAACATTCGTAGACCTTTCCATTCCAAGTTTGAAATCAGTGGATGGATTATAGCGTCCACCTTATCGTGAGGTATGTAAAAATTTCTAAACAAAAAGTATCGCTATGGTACCACGTAGGTTAATGCGAGAATGACGACTCACCTGATCTTCAAAAGCCCATCACACCTAACCTAACCTTTCCTCTGATCTAAAAAAGAGAAAACCCTCGAATTACCTATTCAGTTTGAAAGCAAAGCCAACTGATTGGTGCATAGCTCGTCGATCGCGGCGGTAGGTTCTACGTTTCTGTTTATCATGGGTGTGCTCACCACTGCAGTATCTGTACGGGTGGCTATCCACCAGGTTGCGCATAGTCGAGATAGACAATGTCGATGAGTTTTATTGGAGAAACACATTGAAACATCCACATCGACAATAAAAGCGCGGTGTGGGCATCATTGGTTTATCTAGACTTCAAAGCAATTAGCGACTACCAATGGAATACAACGAATAATTAGTATCTACGACGCACGTCCACTCGTGTTGGTTGACGTTGAAGTGCTTGTTGATTTGATAATTAAAAATACTGTACACCCCTTCTGGGTTTATCTAAATGTTTGAATCAGTCTTGTTGTACATACCGAATTATATGCTTATCTGAACATTTTTAGAGCTGTTATTGACCATGCTACAAGGCTTAGCTGCAGGTGAAGAGGAGAGCTGCCATTGAGCTCTATAGGCAAAGAAGAAGGGAAGAACACCGGCTTTTCAGAAAGAAGAAAAAAGAACAAGAAGAGCGCGCTATTGAGGATAAAAAGAGGTGCCACTCCAGTAAATATGTTCACAACTTTACCAAAGTGTAAAACGTCAAACCCAAGGCTACAAGGCTCGAACAGAATCCTGTCGAGATGAATGACAAAATACCGTAGTGACACGGTCGAAGCTGAGGAGAGGGAAGAACAACTTCTGCAGACTGTAAAACGGCGATGCCGAACAACATTCCGCTGTCAGGCAGAACGAACCGTTTGGTATTGGCGACAATAGCGAAAACTACCAACCACCCGACCTGAGTGAAGTGAGGATAGTAATATCTTAACTCAAGCTTAATAAGGTTGCCGGAAATAACGACCTTCCCGCTGAGCTTTATAAAGCCGGTGGAGATGGCTTAGTGAGTTACATCCACCAACTGATAAGCCAAATCTGGTCGGAAGAAAGTATGCTTAAAAAATGGAACCTCATCATCGTTTGCCCAGAGGCATGAGTCTCCTCAATATCCCCTGAAAGATCTTATCTGCCTTATTATGCGAACTGTGGAAAACGTTTACCAACAACCTGCTCGGCCCTAATCAGCCTGGTTTTGTGTCAGGAAGGTCCACAACAGACCAACTCTTCACAATCGGCAGACCCTGAAAAAACCCAAGAATTCCATATCGATACCCACCACCTTTTCATCAAACTCCAAGTTACGAACGACAGCAGCCTCAGAGATGAGCTGTACAGACGGCACTTTTTCTAGCCCTATTCGGTAGATCTTGGAAAATCCCCAAAAATTAAAGTCGATACCCACCACCTATTCATCGATTTAAAAGTCGCATACGACAGGATCTATAGAGATGAGGTGTACGGCTCCTTTTCTAGCCCTTTTAACGCACTTCGGCAGATCTTGGAGAAAACCCAAGAAGTCCAAATCGATACCCACCACCTATTCATCGATACGACAGCATTTATACAGACGAACTATACAGAGCCATGTCTAGTTTTGGTATACCGCCCAAACTAGTCCGTTTGTGTAGGATGACGAGGAGAATTCTCACTGCTCCATCAGGTTCGGAAACGACCTCACCGACACATTCGATACCAAAAAAGGATTTAGGCAAGGCGATGCGCTGTCATGTAACTTCATCAACCTGGTTCTTGAGAGGATTGTGCAGAAGTCACGAGCCAACACCAGACGCACAATTTTCCAAAAATCTGTACAACTACTAGCATACGCCAACGATATTGACATCATTGGTAGGACCCAACGTGATGTTATAGCCACGGTCGCTAGTATAGAGAAGGAATCGGCAAAAATGGGTTTAGCAGTAAATGAGGGCAAGACTAAGTATATGCTGTCAACACGAAATGCCACACAACATCGACGAATTGGACAGAACGTCACCATTGACAGATATAACTTTGAGGTAGCACGGGACTTTATCTGTCTTGGCTCCGCTTTTAACTCTGACAATAACATCTCGTCAGAAATTAAACGAAGAATTACACTGCCCACCGCTGTTTCTTCGGGCTTACAAGGCAACTCAGTAGTAAAGCACTCATTCGAACTACTAAGGAGATCTTATATAAGACCCTGATCATCCCAGTCCTGCTCTACGGCGCTGAAGCATGGACCGTCTCAAAAGCGGATGAAGAAATCCTTGGTCGATTCGAGAAGAAAAATCTTCGGTCCCGTTTGCGTTGACGGCCTATGGAGGCGAAGATTCAACCAAGAACTATACGAGCTGTACAGCGACGTGCCCCTGGTCAAAAAAAAAACTCCTAATTGGACCTTTAAGATGGCTAGGACATGTAGAACGAATGGACGCCAATACTCCGGCTCGCAGAGTCTTTGATTCCCAGCCAGACGTCGGACGCAGTAGATGGAGACCTCGCCTTAAGTGGTGCGCCATATAATTTGGATCTTGTTTCTCACTTGTGCAGGTGCACATCGCCCCCTCGTACCATAAAGCTGATGAGCAAAAGTTTCTGTTTTTTGTTCTCAATGCGTCATCTGTATGGTTTTCTAATATTTTATGCCATTAACCGAACAAAATTGGCCGGTTACAGATTGACTAAGCCAACAGATTAACTTACCCAACATGTTAAGACTTGACTTGAGAAAGCTTCGACTATGTGCTGAGATGGAAATGCATATATGAGACAATTGTGAAACTATTTTCCTGTGATAAGATTGCTCATTGTATGGTTCGCGTTTGTTCTTTAAATTTGCATCAAGTGCTGTGTCTTACAAAATTACAAAGAAAAATGGAAGAGTTGGATTCGAAAGATAGCTTATCTGATGTCCGGAAAAGGCTCCAAGCTGACACTACTTTCAGACATTAATCTTATGAATTCCTATTACGGCTGAAATATCATTTCAGAATAATTTCATCAAAGCCTAAGCCAAATCGAATTTTCCCTTACACAGTGCAAGAGAAGTAATCCTATACACAAACCACCAGCGAGTTTCACCTACGTGCCGCATGTTGTGAGGCCCTAGAATAAAAGTCGCTGTAAGAACAAAAGTCATCAGAGTATAATAATATTTGGTGGTAACTTTGTGGACAGTCGCTTCGTCGTATTTTGGTTGTTAATATTCGCTATCAAGAGGGCCACCTCTCGAAATCAACGAATCGATTATAACGCTTATATATTCGTAAGAATAGGTTTGAAGCTTTGCTGTCACAAACTGACTTCCAGTTTATTTTTTGATCAATTTAGACTTTCCAACTATAAAAGATACCATACACAGCTTTATACATTTCGAATGGTGCCGCATGTTAAAATCAATGGCGCTGTATACATACAGTAAACTCAGCGGATTATAACAATATTGACGAGTATAATAGTTCGAATGCGAAACCTAGTGACAAAATATAGCATAGGTGAAGTGTTATACAATTTGAGAGCTACTGGCAATTGGGAAGAATTTACAAAAGGAAGCGGTTATTTGCAGGTATATAAGGGGTTTTTTGTTTAGAGATTTAGAACTTCGAATTGAAATATAACAGAAGAAAAAACCTTTAGTGTCTACTAGTTTGGCTTTATTGGAAGGATAGTTGTATGCCATTAATGTTTGAATATGATTTTCAGCATGTGACTGCCGCGGCTGGTTCGAATAAAGCCAAGTCTAGAGGTCCAATTTTCAATCACTTTTTCGAGCATTTTGGGCCGTATGTCGGCAAAAACGCTACGAATGTTGGCTTCCAAGTCCCATAACGTATCTGGTTTGTTGGCGTAGACGAACGACTTCACATATCCAGAAAGAAAATAATGCAATGGTGTCAAATCACACGATCTTGGTGGCCAATTGACAGGTCTATTCCGCGATATTATGCGCTCATCGAATGTTTCCTTCAATAAATCGATTGTGACGTGCGCTGTGTGGCGTGTAACGCCGTCTTGTTGGAACCACATCTCATCCACATTCATGCCATCCGATTCGGGAAGAAAATAGTCGGTTATCATGGCTCTAAACTGGTCTCCATTAACGGTAGCTGTCTCTCCAGCATCATTTCGGAGGAAGTATGCCATAATGACCAAACAGTCAGTTTTTATGGATGTAATGGCGTCTCAACGGTCTCATGTGAATTCTCTTCACACCAAATGCTGCAATTTGGTTTGTTGATGTAGCCATTCAACCAAAAATGAGCAAAAATATCTCAACAAAATTTTGCGATGAAAATCAGCATCGAAGTCAATCTCATTTTCGGCCCATACACCAAAATCGCGACGCATTGCATAGTCTCGCGACTTTAATTCTTGCACAAGCTGGATCTTGTAAGGTCGTAAGCCATGATTTTTGCGCAAAGTCTTCAATAAAGTTGATCGACAAAGCTCCAATTGCTGTGCACGGTGGCGAATCGATTCATTCGGGTCCTCTTCAACACTTTGCTCTACAGCGGTAATTGTTTCTTCGGTGCGCACTGTTCGACGTCTCTGCGGATGCGTATTGTCACATAGACCAAACGTAGCACAGAGTGGCCAATTATATGAAAAGTTGGCAAAAATTATTTGTTTAATTTTTTTTTATTGAAATGATACCTTGAATAGAGACAAATGAAAAATTTTATGGGGGGTACCAAGGATTCCCAATGATTATCAAGTTATAAGGGTTTTAAACTTTTTTGTTCGGCTTTTCTTTTTTGGATTTTTGTTTTGTCACATATTTCTCTTCTTAATATTTTATTTTTTCATTAATTCAAATTGCGAAAAAATATTTTAGTCAATCAAAATTAAGGCAGACCATAATTTATATATCTGCATTTCAAAAGAATTTCATATAATCCTTGTTTGAAAAAAAAAAAAAAACATTTCGTTTCCTTCCTTTTAGCAACATATTTAATACAAAAAAAAAGAAAAAAAACTTCATATACAAATAAATAAATAAACAAATAAGAAAAAGCAAATGAATTTAATAAAAACAAATTAATTCAAAACTAAAAAAACTCAACAAATTAATTTGATTAGTCATTAGTGTAGGAATCGAGTTCTACAGGTGACAATGAGCAACATTAATGTCAGGAGTTTCCAATAATATTGCAAAACATCTAAGTTAAAATTGGATTTTTTTATTTTTGGTTTGTGCATACTTGTGATGAGAGGATCTGAAGAAATTAGAAGTCGATGGAGTATATCCTCGTTAGTGTGTTCACTCGAAAATTTCCGTGAAAAATGGTCCCTGTACCTTTTAAACATTTTATTGTTGGCTTCTTGTGCTTCCTCACTTAATTGCCCTATATTGGAAGTAATGCTTTCTTTATAATTATGGGCCCATGAATTAAAACTTTGTGTATAGTAGGAGGCATTGGGTACCTAAAATATTTTTAGCATAACTATACTTTAGCTGCCTTTCACTTTTTTTTTTATTAATCGATTCGTCTCTGCGCACTGATCATTTATATGCTTTAAAAAATTGTCGCTCACGTTTAGTTTAAAAGTTATTAATAAAATAAAATTGCACTTTTTGGGTTATAATCCCATACAAATTGTTTGTAGTTTGACACTTCATTTTTTTTTTCTGCTGCGGTGTACGCAGCATTGCCATGTTGAAAAAAACATACCAAATAAAAATATTTTAACAAAAAGACGACTGACTGACGACTTTAAATACCCTGAGCGGAGCAACGAAGTTGCGTGAGCGTGGACTGTCCACAGAAAGAGAGTTGAAATCCTTTGTTCCCGCGAAGCGGGCCACGCAGAGTACCGGTTAATAGAAAAACTGTTGACTTAGGCGCCTGCCTGACGACTTTAAATACCCTGAGCGGAGCAACGAAGTTGCGTGAGCGTGGACTGTCCACAGAAAGAGAGTTGAAATCCTTTGTTCCCGCGAAGCGGGCCACGCAGAGTACCGCTTAATAGAAAAACTGTTGACTTAGGCGCCTGCCTGACGACTTTAAATACCCTGAGCGGAGCAACGAAGTTGCGTGAGCGTGGACTGTCCACAGAAAGAGAGTTGAAATCCTTTGTTCCCACGAAGCGGGCCACGCAGAGTACCGCTTAATAGAAAAACTGTTGACTTAGGCGCCTGCCTGACGACTTTAAATGCCCTGAGCGGAGCAACGAAGTTGCGTGAGCGTGGACTGTCCACAGAAAGAGAGTTGAAATCCTTTGTTCCCGCGAAGCGGGCCACGCAGAGTACCGGTTAATAGAAAAACTGTTGACTTAGGCGCCTGCCTGACGACTTTAAATACCCTGAGCGGAGCAACGAAGTTGCGTGAGCGTGGACTGTCCACAGAAAGAGAGTTGAAATCCTTTGTTCCCGCGAAGCGGGCCACGCAGAGTACCGGTTAATAGAAAAACTGTTGACTTAGGCGCCTGATTGACGACTTTAAATACCCTGAGCGGAGCAACGAAGTTGCGTGAGCGTGGACTGTCCACAGAAAGAGAGTTGAAATCCTTTGTTCCCGCGAAGCGGGCCACGCAGAGTACCGCTCAATAGAAAAACTGTTGACTTAGGCGCCTGCCTGACGACTTTAAATACCCTGAGCGGAGCAACGAAGTTGCGTGAGAGTGGACTGTCCACAGAAAGAGAGTTGAAATCCTTTGTTCCCGCGAAGCGGGCCACGCAGAGTACCGCTTAATAGAAAAACTGTTGACTTAGGCGCCTGCCTGACGACTTTAAATACCCTGAGCGGAGCAACGAAGTTGCGTGAGAGTGGACTGTCCACAGAAAGAGAGTTGAAATCCTTTGTTCCCGCGAAGCGGGCCACGCAGAGTACCGCTTAATAGAAAAACTGTTGACTTAAGCGCCTGCCTGACGACTTTAAATACCCTGAGCGGAGCAACGAAGTTGCGTGAGCGTGGACTGTCCACAGAAAGAGAGTTGAAATCCTTTGTTCCCGCGAAGCGGGCCACGCAGAGTACCGGTTAATAGAAAAACTGTTGACTTAGGCGCCTGCCTGACGACTTTAAATACCCTGAGCGGAGCAACGAAGTTGCGTGAGCGTGGACTGTCCACAGAAAGAGAGTTGAAATCCTTTGTTCCCGCGAAGCGGGCCACGCAGAGTACCGGTTAATAGAAAAACTGTTGACTAAGGCGCCTGCCTGACGACTTTAAATACCCTGAGCGGAGCAACAAAGTTGCGTGAGCGTGGACTGTCCACAGAAAGAGAGTTGAAATCCTTTGTTCCCACGAAGCGGGCCACGCAGAGTACCGCTTAATAGAAAAACTGTTGACTTAGGCGCCTGATTGACGACTTTAAATACCCTGAGCGGAGCAACGAAGTTGCGTGAGCGTGGACTGTCCACAGAAAGAGAGTTGAAATCCTTTGTTCCCGCGAAGCGGGCCACGCAGAGTACCGGTTAATAGAAAAACTGTTGACTAAGGCGCCTGCCTGACGACTTTAAATACCCTGAGCGGAGCAACGAAGTTGCGTGAGCGTGGACTGTCCACAGAAAGAGAGTTGAAATCCTTTGTTCCCACGAAGCGGGCCACGCAGAGTACCGGTTAATAGAAAAACTGTTGACTTAGGCGCCTGATTGACGACTTTAAATACCCTGAGCGGAGCAACAAAGTTGCGTGAGCGTGGACTGTCCACAGAAAGAGAGTTGAAATCCTTTGTTCCCGCGAAGCGGGCCACGCAGAGTACCGCTTAATAGAAAAACTGTTGACTTAGGCGCCTGATTGACGACTTTAAATACCCTGAGCGGAGCAACGAAGTTGCGTGAGCGTGGACTGTCCACAGAAAGAGAGTTGAAATCCTTTGTTCCCGCGAAGCGGGCCACGCAGAGTACCGGTTAATAGAAAAACTGTTGACTAAGGCGCCTGCCTGACGACTTTAAATACCCTGAGCGGAGCAACGAAGTTGCGTGAGCGTGGACTGTCCACAGAAAGAGAGTTGAAATCCGTTGTTCCCACGAAGCGGGCCACGCAGAGTACCGGTTAATAGAAAAACTGTTGACTTAGGCGCCTGATTGACGACTTTAAATACCCTGAGCGGAGCAACAAAGTTGCGTGAGCGTGGACTGTCCACAGAAAGAGAGTTGAAATCCTTTGTTCCCGCGAAGCGGGCCACGCAGAGTACCGCTTAATAGAAAAACTGTTGACTTAGGCGCCTGATTGACGACTTTAAATACCCTGAGCGGAGCAACGAAGTTGCGTGAGCGTGGACTGTCCACAGAAAGAGAGTTGAAATCCTTTGTTCCCGCGAAGCGGGCCACGCAGAGTACCGGTTAATAGAAAAACTGTTGACTAAGGCGCCTGCCTGACGACTTTAAATACCCTGAGCGGAGCAACAAAGTTGCGTGAGCGTGGACTGTCCACAGAAAGAGAGTTGAAATCCTTTGTTCCCACGAAGCGGGCCACGCAGAGTACCGCTTAATAGAAAAACTGTTGACTAAGGCGCCTGCCTGACGACTTTAAATACCCTGAGCGGAGCAACGAAGTTGCGTGAGCGTGGACTGCCCACAGAAAGAGAGTTGAAATCCTTTGTTCCCACGAAGCGGGCCACGCAGAGTACCGCTTAATAGAAAAACTGTTGACTAAGGCGCCTGCCTGACGACTTTAAATACCCTGAGCGGAGCAACAAAGTTGCGTGAGCGTGGACTGTCCACAGAAAGAGAGTTGAAATCCTTTGTTCCCACGAAGCGGGCCACGCAGAGTACCGCTTAATAGAAAAACTGTTGACTTAGGCGCCTGATTGACGACTTTAAATACCCTGAGCGGAGCAACGAAGTTGCGTGAGCGTGGACTGTCCACAGAAAGAGAGTTGAAATCCTTTGTTCCCGCGAAGCGGGCCACGCAGAGTACCGGTTAATAGAAAAACTGTTGACTAAGGCGCCTGCCTGACGACTTTAAATACCCTGAGCGGAGCAACAAAGTTGCGTGAGCGTGGACTGTCCACAGAAAGAGAGTTGAAATCCTTTGTTCCCACGAAGCGGGCCACGCAGAGTACCGCTTAATAGAAAAACTGTTGACTAAGGCGCCTGCCTGACGACTTTAAATACCCTGAGCGGAGCAACAAAGTTGCGTGAGCGTGGACTGTCCACAGAAAGAGAGTTGAAATCCTTTGTTCCCACGAAGCGGGCCACGCAGAGTACCGCTTAATAGAAAAACTGTTGACTAAAGCGCCTGCCTGACGACTTTAAATACCCTGAGCGGAGCAACAAAGTTGCGTGAGCGTGGACTGTCCACAGAAAGAGAGTTGAAATCCTTTGTTCCCACGAAGCGGGCCACGCAGAGTACCGCTTAATAGAAAAACTGTTGACTTAGGCGCCTGATTGACGACTTTAAATACCCTGAGCGGAGCAACGAAGTTGCGTGAGCGTGGACTGTCCACAGAAAGAGAGTTGAAATCCTTTGTTCCCACGAAGCGGGCCACGCAGAGTACCGCTTAATAGAAAAACTGTTGACTTAGGATTTAATTTATTTTTTATATTATAATAATTTATGTCGAATTGTCAGAATCATTAGAACATGGTTCTGGAATTGCTTCTTGCCCGTTGTACAGTTTGCCGGCACATTTAAAAAATTCTTCGAGGGGGTCTAAATTTTCGTTACGGCATTTTTTTAAGAACATAAATTTGGCCATGTATCCCCCGAAGAATGTTTTTTTCCGACTGTATTGGGACAGTGAGGCTTTTGTATGTCGCCACATACTTTCGACATTGTTGGTGTGGGCACCAGTATCAGGATCTTTAAAGTGAACAGAGTGGTTCACCGTCAAATGTTGAAAGCCTTCATCTGTCAAGCAGTCGTAGCTCTGGAATATGATATTTAAATGGTTTTTCTTATTTGATATAAATAAATGCATTAATATACCTTCCAACAATCACTGATGATAGTGGTTCCAGGTTCAATCCACTCTTTTATAATTTTGAGCAGTGTTTCCTTGTCCCGTTTTTCAACAGGGACAAGGAAACATTTACCCGAACCTCTTTCCACTCCACCGAAGATCCACTGTCCTTCAACGTGGTGCCCCCTATGGTACTTCCTTTTCCCAAACTTCGACTCGTCTATCTCCACAATTTTTCCTATACCACCTGTTAATACATATATACTATTAGTAACTTTTTATTATACTTATAAAACATTCTTACCTATGGTACTATGGCATTTTATCATAGCATCGTATACCACTTCTCTGTGGAATGATGCCCAGTCTGTTGCAGTCTTTGGTGTTATTTCAAGTTCGCTAATTATAAATGAACATTTTATGTTTTTTGTCCACAAATGCGTAAACATTATAACTTGATATAATGTGAGAGGCGAATTGTGAAAAAAACGTATTATGTCTTATTGAATTCACCGATTTGCATCTCACCCTTTTTTTATATATGTTTTTAAAGTAGCAGTCGCAACTCCAACTGTATCCATCTACAAAATTTGTTTGGGGGCGCAGCAACATGATGTGATTGTTTTTGCACTTCACTTCGCCATTGTGAGCTATAACGCCCCAGCTTTGTAGCGTAGTTAAAGCTTCTTGGGTAACAGCTCCTCCTTTTGCATGAAAAAGTTTATAAATTTTGACTTGATTCATGTTTTTTTAATTTCTTATTCACTTTTTAATTTATTATTCACTTTTTTTTCAACTTAACCCAAAACGCATTTTTTAGTTTGCAAGCTGCAATCGAATGGCATCGGAATTCCATTCGTACCTTGTAACGGTGTTTTGATGGAAAAGTCCCGTTAAAATATATGACATCGTTACCATGTTTAAATTATTACCTTTATATGAAAAGGTATTATAATATAAGTTTTATATTATACTAGAATTTATAATGCTCCTTGAAATCTGAAATACTACAATATAATAAAATAATAATAACATAATAATATAATAATAATAATAATGGTAAAGATATTTTGTTTAGTCATTTTTTATTATTAATTAATCATTGTTAATAATTTTTTTTACAATTTTTTACATTTTTTACATTTCTTTACATTTTGGGAAATATGTAATATTTTTTTTTCCTATCTGGCAGTGCTCCATTGGAATGTTTTTCTTCATATTTATCAGTCAGCTATGTGTGAACTGTCAAAAGTTGGTTGATTTCTATAGGGATTTTTGGAAATTTCATTGTTTAATAACTTTTTATCTAATTGAGAGCGACAAAAAAAAATTTGCTTAATTTTTAGCTTAATTTAGTGAGTGGAACAAAAAAAAAAAGTGAAAAAAGTGATTGGAAGCTAAAGTAACAATGTTCCATATTTTTTGACAAAAAGATTAGCCGTTTCCAAAGCATAAGCTTCAAAGAGTGCCAAGTTTATGGTGTGTCCGCTGGCCATAGTTTTAAGAATAGTTCGAAATCGTTTGATGAGCTCTAAATCAATATTAGTTATACTGCTTGATATTTCAGCATTCTCAAAAAATCATCTAGCTGTATTTCCATCGTTACTATTCCCAAAGCCGGGCTTAGGTTTTCCCACAATTAAACCAAGCTGCGATTTAAATTTATCTTTAATGGTTTTTTTCGAAGATTCAACTATCAGTTTTTCGTTTGCACTACGCGCTTGCCATTTTTTTAAAGGCAATTTGTAAGCCAAATTTAATAAGCATTCCAAAAATCTTATCCAAGCATGAAGTATTGACATGCCAAATTCCAAACTAGACTCGAACACTATATTAGTTTTTATACACATATCAATATTATTGAAGTGTTTTGATGTTAAGCCACATATAAAACATTTCAAAGTTGAAGATGTATCAGTCAAGGAATTACAGATCTTGCCATCGACCATTGTTAATAACAACTTATGCTGGATTTCAATTCTTCGGCCTTCAATTTCATACAGTGTTGGTACTAAATTACATATCTGCCTCATAATGTAATCCCTTTCGCTCCTGGCAAGGTCAGCTGTTTCATGAGCAAATTGAAATTTAATCGGACGACAGTTATCTTGTTGATGATGTTCTTTTATTGCTCCAAAGTACAACTTGTTGTTGTATTGGTCCTTCAGGGTCACCATTTATTAGTCTCAAAAGAACTAATGAAGATAAAAATGTACTTGCATCACTAGACGCTTCACTGGCAAACCTCTGCTTAAATTCTGAGTGGCCAGATGAACCATCAAAGCCCCATTTAGTTATTAAAACTAATTTTTGCAAACTTCTTTGACTTTGAATAACTTCATGTGAACCTGCATCAGACGAACTGTTGTATGATCAAGCAGTGTTTGAAGTTTAATCTCTGCTGATAAGTCAGTGATTGAAATCGATGTCTTATCAGGGTAGCAATCGCCTTTAGCACGTTGAATCAGTTTGTATGACGGAAATCGCGCCTTATCTTTACTCCTAATAATATTTTATTGGTGCATTGTAAGTTGAGCATCTACAAACATTGATAACGCGTCTTCCGGTGAAAGCTGGACCTGTTCAGTGGTTTCATGCTTACTGACTGCCTTATCGATCGCTGTGCTACTCGCTGTTGCACTGGTAATTTCTTTCAGTAGTTTTGAAGCAACAACATTACCTGGAAATCCTATTGAGGTCTCTAGCCAAGTAGAATTCGTGACCAAAAACCTGTCTTTCATTCTGTAAGAAATCGACCACCTTTTTTTTAAAATCAGATACAAAATGAGATATTTTTCCATTAAGCTCATAACTTTTGGACTTAGGACAGCTTGTGCGTTTTTTTATATAATTCCTCAAAAATAAAACACGGTCGCTCAGCTTTGGTGCACCTGACTCATTCATTTTTTCAAATAAAAGAATCCTTGACAAAAAAATGTCAGAGCTGCCTGTACCTAAAACTATTAAAAAAACCACGGCCACACTCGTAGTGCGAAAACGATCAATTTTTAACCGAATTAATTGCTCTGATGGACGATTATGTCGACCATAAAATGGACGGAGCTTGCAGTAAACTTCGCGGACTCAACCATTATTTCCGAAATTAATTTGCACGATTTTTGTTAACCTGTTCATGATGAAATGGCAAACCAAACTCTGAACATAAATGATATAAGAGTTGCCCAATTTGACCACAAATCGTCCGTTTAATCTCTTTTCGAAAAATCTTTACATCTTTCCGTAATTGTTCGATAAAACTGACTTAAATGGGTTTACAACTCCAAAACAAAAATTTTCAACATACTCATTTTACACCAATTAATATTGCATCCAAAACTATGTTGATATAAGCGTTTCTAAAAAAAAATATTTTTCCGGTAAAATTTTAGAGTATTTTAAGTTGGTTCGGACGTCTAGCGTGACTTGCGATTCGAATTCCCAGCTAATGCCTGGACCGATTTTGATGGTCGACCACTTATTATAAAGCTGAACAGTTCTAGTTAACGTTAAAAATACATTTTTACACTTAGACTATATACAATGAGAAATACGGGTCATTTTGTTAATCTGAACTGTCCATAATCATCAAAATCATACATCTTTCCGTAATTGTTCCATAAAA
The DNA here is from genome assembly GCA_949824845.1 of Rhingia rostrata. Taxonomy (NCBI): domain Eukaryota; kingdom Metazoa; phylum Arthropoda; class Insecta; order Diptera; family Syrphidae; genus Rhingia; species Rhingia rostrata. The sequence continues at coordinate 4,613,176 of OX463759.1, forward strand.
CTGACTTAAATGGGTTTACAACTCCAAATCAAAATTTTTCAACATATTCATTTTACACCAATTAATATTGCATCCAAAACTATGTTGATATAAGCGTTTCTAAAAAAAAATATTTTTCGGGTTAAATTTTAGAGTATTTTAAGTTGGTTCGGACGTCTAGCGTGACTTGCGATTCGAATTCCCAGCTAATGCCTGGACCGATTTTGATGGTCGACCACTTATTATAAAGCTGAACAGTTCTAGTTAACGCTAAAAATACATTTTTACGCTTAGACTATACACAATGAGAAATACGGGTCATTTTGTTAATCTGAACTGTCCAAAATCATCAAAATCATACATCTTTCCGTAATTGTTCCATAAAACTGACTTAAATGGGTTTACAATTCCAAATCAAAATTTTTCAACATATTCATTTTACACCAATTAATATTGCATCCAAAACTATGTTGATATAAGCGTTTCTGAACAAAAATATTTTTCGGGTTAAATTTTAGAGTATTTTAAGTTGGTTCGGACGTCTAGCGAGACTTGCGATTCGAATTCCCAGCTAATGCCTGGACCGATTTTGATGGTCGACCACTTATTATAAAGCTTAACAGTTCTAGTTAACGTTAAAAATACATTTTTACACTTAGACTATATACAATGAGAAATACCTCTAAAAAAAAACACCCGATAGCTATCATTGAAAACCCTCATTGGAAATTTTCTTTTACTTCTTGTGGCTTTTTTAGAAATTCAATCTTTGGCGAGTTGGTGTCAAAACAAAACTTATGGATATTAGAATATGATTATCGAAAAACATTTAAATTTCTAATCGTAGTTTTGGCAGAAACTCAATTCTGATTTTTCACTTATCAACATTTTTTTCTATGAAGTAATGATTGCCATTCCACCGAACTGAAAGGGATTTTTCCTAAAATTCCTATAAGAAGCTATGAGGGTGAAATTTCAACGCCATCATATGTTGTGTTCCAATGAAGTCGTTCATTGATAGCTATAACTGGGCCACTAGGGCCCAGTAGTGATGCAAAATATCGGCCAAATGATCGCAATGGTATCGGTACCGAGCACCATCCGCATATTCCGCACCATCTATCCAATGGTCCACATTTTCAAGTAATCTGAGAATTGTTCTTGAATTGTTCTTTGATTATTGACGTACACTTTTTCTATTGAGTATTCCCAAGGAAAAAAGTCCAACAGTGTCAAATCACATGATCGTAGCGGTCAATTAACATCTCCACGACGTTAGATAACACGGCCATTTTAAATTTCTCGTCCAAAAGAGCAATTGCTTCGTTGGCTGTGTGGCAAGTGGCACTATCTTGTTGGAAGCACATATCGTCGAGGCCCATATCCTCAATTTCTGCCCACTAGAAGTCCGTTATTACCTCGCGATAGGGAACACCATTTAGGGTTACTGCTTGGCCGACCACATTTTCAAAGAAAAGCCGATAAACCGCCAAAAAACGGCACCTTTTTGTGAATGCATCGGCCTTTCAAGTATCACTTGTGGGTTAAATTCTACTTGTTAACGAGTCCACTGAGGTGAAAGTGTGCTTCGTCGCTGAGGATGATTTTCTTTGTAAAGTCATCATTCACTTCCGTCTGTTCAACCAACCATTCGGCGTATTGACGACGCTTGGAATGGTCAGTATGCTTCAGCCACAGCTTCAGCTCTTGGGTCAATTGAACCTTGTTAGCGTGTAAATTTAAATCTTTCTTTAAAATTCGCATCCATAATGTTCGTCAGATGTTCAATTGTTGGGCACGTCGACAAATCGAGAATGACGGCTCTTCGGCCACACTATTGTGAACAACAGCAAGTTTTTCGTCGAACGACCAGGGCGAATATGTTTTCACATTTTCTATGGACCAGCCATTTGCTGCAATTTGCCCAACCCTGCCGATTGTGGACACATTTGGTCGATTATGATTACCAAATATTTCAGAAAGTGCATGCAATGCATTTTGATTTAAACGCCCATTTTCGAAGGCTTTATCAATCTTAACGGGCTGCTCAATTGTGAACCTCTTAATGGTTGAAGTAGTCAAATATTGAAACAAGAAAATGCCAAATTAAGTTGGGCAAAAACTTGACATTAAGGTGTGACTCACAATTAACATCGTTAATTATGGTAGGACCAACCTTTAGTACTTACATATTCAATGCTCACCAAAACACACCTGAAAGATATTTTGGCGATTTTTTTTACTCTTTCGAAAACCGATCGCCAATTAGTCGCTTTACAATATCTACATACTGCTAAGCACATTTTTGCCACGTCCTTCCCTATACTATGGTCATCACGTTTGGTCCGACCAATGATGTCAACATCGTCGGCGTATGCTAGTACTTGCACCGATTTTTTGAAAATTGTGCCTCTGGTGTTGGCTCGTGAGTTGTGCACAATCCTCTCAAGAATCAGATGGAAGAAGTCACATGAAAGCGCATCGCCTTACTTTTTTGGTATCGAATGTGTCGGTGATGTCATGTCCGACCCTGATGGAGTGCGAAAATTCTCCATCGTTGAGGTCGTTTCCGGCCCTCATGAAGCAGCAGGAATTCTCCATCGTCATCGTATACAAACGGACAAGTTTGGGCGGTATACCAAAATTAGACATGACTCTGTATAGTTCGTCTCTATAAATGCTGTCGTATGCAGCTTTGAAATCGATGAATAGGTGGTGGGTATATAGGGATTTGGACTTCTTGTGTTTTTTCCGGGATCTGCCGAAGCGGGATAATAGGGCTAGGAAAAGGGCCGTCTGTAGCGCTCATCTCTATAGATGCTGTCATCTGCGGCTTTGAAATCGATGAATATGTGGTGGGTATCGATTTGGACTTCTTGGGTTTTTTTCCAGGGTCTACTGACGTGGGAAAATTTGATCGGTTGTGGATTTTCCTGGCCTAAAACCACACTGATAATTGCCGAACAGGTTGTTGGTAAACGGTTTCAGGCGTTCACATCTTACGGCAGATAGGATCTTGTAGGTGATGTTGAGGAGACATATACCCCTGTAGTTGGCACAGTTTAGAGGGTCTCCTTTTTTGTAGATCGGACAAACGATGTTGATGTTCCATTCTTCATGTATACTTTTATCCGACCGTATTTAGCTTAAAAGTTGGTGGGTGATACTTAACAAGTCATCTCCGCCGACTTTTCCGGCAGCCTTATTAAGCTTGAGTTTGGATATTGCTATCCTCACTGCACTCACTTCGCTCTCGTTGCCAAATTTAATGGTTCCTTCCCTCCTGACAACGGAATGTTGTTCCTCATCGCCGTTTTACTATCTGCAGAAGTGGTTCTTCCATAACCTCAGCATCGACTGATATTTCTACGATATTTCCTTGTTCATCTTGACAAGATTCTATTCGAGCCTTGTATCCTTGGCTTACACTTTGTTAAAACTTGCGAAAATCTTTCCTGGAGTGGAACCTCTCTATATTCTCAATAACGCGCTCTTCTAGTTCTTCTTACTTCTCTCTGAAAAGCCGGTATTCTTCCCTTCTTCTCTGCCTATAGAGCTCAACGGGAGCTCTCGTCTTCACCTGCAGCTTAGCCGTGTAGGCCTCGTTCTTGGCTGCAAGCATCTGTCGGCACTCCTCATCAAACCAATAGTTCCTTGCTGGTGGGCGCGAGAACCCTAGCACATCAGTTACATCTGATCTAATGGCTTGTTGGCATCGTTGCCATAGTTCTTCGACATTCGATGTTGGTGGTATGACGTTAATCAAGAGGCTAAGGGATACGCGTTGCGCGAAGGTCTTGGCGGTCTCTTGCGATTACAGTCTTTCGACATTAATTTTTTTTACAATATTTCTGGGTTGTTGTGGCGTGGTGTTTATTCGCATTCTAACCTTGACTGCAACAAGGTAGTGGTCCGAGTCGATGTTAGCTCCTCGCAATGTTCGGGCATCCAAAATACTGGATGCGTGCCTCCTGTCTATCGCTATGTGATTAATTTAGTTGACCGTTCGTTGATCTGGAGACCGCATGTCCCCTTATGGATATCGAGGTGAGGAAACCGTATGCTGGCTATAGTGACATTTCGTTCCGTAGCGAAGTCAATTAGCCTTAGTCCGTTTCCAGACGTGTCGTCGTGTAGGCTATGTTTTTCGAAAATATTGCTAAAGATGCCTTCTCTTCCTACCTTTGCGTTGAAATCTCCCAGCACGATTTTAACATCGTACTTCGGTAGTCGCTCATAGGTTTTGTCAAGGAGCTCATTGAAGCAGTCCTTAGCCATATTGTCTTTTTCCTTCGTTGCGTCGTGAGCGCATATAAGGCTTATGCTGGCGAATTTGACCTTGATGCGGATTGTTACAATGCGTTCGCTAATGTCTGGGAAACACAAGACTCCTTGCTTAAGTCTGGCACTTATAACAAATCCGCATCCGCAGAATAGTCGCTGTTTCTGCTCACTATAACACCGTCCGTAGTAGATGTCACAGTTTTTTATCCTTTTTTTGCACCGCCCATCCCTTCGTATTTCCTGGATGGCAGTAAAATGTCTGCTTTGTACCAGTTTAGGGCTTCCGCTAGTTGTTCGCTTGCACCTCTCCTGTTTAATGTTCTCCAGGTGCAGATACGAACGTCGTTGTCCTTTTGTCGTTTAGCCTTGTCGTCAACAATAAAATCATTCCTTTCCGAGGCTATTGGTAACCGTTAGTTTTTCCATGGTTGGGTAGTTAACCCAAAGCACAACCCCCAACCTGGAAGGCCACTTTCAATTTATTAGATTGAGAGCTGCCGTTGGCCTTTCAGTTCATCCGCCACTATCTCTGTTCAAAGGGCCTGACTAACCCTTGTAATTCCTAGGAAATCTGTTGTCCGAATATGTCGAAGCTGCTTGTCTATGTTGGCCTGCGATAGCAGGCCGGGTATTCATTACGTGCCATTCTGACCGGGCTGTTTATAGTGTTGCGGCTTTTGGCCGTGTTATCAATCAACACTTGCGCTTGTCGTTTAGCATGTTTATCGCACTCCTTATAGAAGTTCAAATATCAGTGGCTCGCAAACTGTATAGCACTAAGTAATTCTTTTTTTTGTCACTTGGTCTCGCATTTCAACTTTTCCAATCGTCAGTAAAAATATGCGTTAGCTTTCAATATACAAGGCACTGGACCGATTCGAAAATTTGACACCAGGTGTTTGTCTTCAGCCGTCAATAAAAAAATGCGTTACCGCTTCCAATATGTAAGGCACTCGACCGATGCTAAAATTCACCACCAGTCGCTTGTCTTCAGCCGTCAATTTGGTGTATTTTATACGTAGCGGATATATGCACCATTGTGGAATATTTCGGAACTAGAGAGAATACATTTTAGGGCTGCAACACAACACCCTCTAGCGCGTTGCCATAGCAGACCCACCTAGTTGAAAAATATGAAATCAACGTTGCCTATCAAAATTTTGCTCTGTCTGGCCTTGCGTTTCAAGCATAAATTGAAAAACATAAAATCATAACGTAACGTTTCGGTAAGCGCCGTTGGTTAAAGCGAACATAAGAAGGGGTGTGAATTGTCAAACATTTTTTTGTTGTTTTCTGGGTCATTTTCTGACATGGTTGTAGAATATGATATTTTAAGCGGATTTATACAATCTCCGCCATTTGTGTAGCAGAAGTTAGAACCACTCAGCAAGTGTATATGTCAATGCGCACGCAAAGCAGTTTGGCGTAATGTGCGTCAGCAAAGTTAAGCTCCAAAGTGTGATTGACAAGTGGAAAAGTTTAAAAAGCTTCTCTACATATGGAAAAAAGAATTTTTAGAGTGCTTTTGAATTGAGGGAAATTTTCTATTTATACAGGTTTTGCATCAGAAAACGTTGTTTAAGAGGAAAATGCAAACGCATATGTATCTTCAACCATTTTACTATTAGGCAGTATGTATGTTGAAAGTGGCGCAACAGTCCGGAATGAACCTGGGCCTCAACCAACATGTCTCTCCAATTAGCCCGGTCCTTAGCTAACTGCCTACAGTTGCGCTCTCCAAGTTGGTTGAGGTCGGTTTCTACTTGTGCGCGCCACTTAAGCCGAGGTGTTCCTCTACTGCGTTTGAAGTCTGGCTGGGAATCGAAGACCCTGCGAGCTGGATTATTTGTGTCCATTCGTTCAACATGTCCTAGCCATCTTAAACGTCCAATGCGGAGTTTTTTGACCAGGGGCATGTCGCTCTACAGCTCGTATAAGTCTATTTGATTCTCCGTCTATATAGCCCGTCAACGCAAACGGGACCGAAGATTTTCCGAAGAATTTTCCTCTAAAATCGATCAAGGACTTCTTCTTCCGCTTTTGAGACGGTCCATGCTTCAGCGCCGAAGAGCAATACTGGGATGATCAAGGCCTTATAAAGGATCTCTTTAGTAGAGTGAGGGCTTCACTACTGAATTGCCTTCTTAGCCCGAAGAAACAGCGGTTGGCAAGAGTAATTCTTCGTTTAATTTCTGACGAGAGGTTGTTGTCGGAGCTGAGGTAGCCAAAGTCCCGTACTACCTCAAAGTTATATCTGCCAATATTGACGTTCTGTCCAATTCGTCGATGTTGTGTGTCCTTTTATGTTGGTCTTACCCTAATGTACAGCTAAACCCATTTTCAACGCTTCCTTCTCTACACTAGCAAACGTGGCTATGACATCACGTTGGGTCCGACAAATGATGTCCATATCGTCGGCGAATGCTAGTAGTTGAACAGATTTTTTTGGAAAATTGTGCTTCTGGTGTTGGCTCGTGAGTTTTGCACAATCCTCTCAAGAATCAGATTGAAGAAGTCACATGACAGCGCATCGCCCTGCTAAATCCTTTTTTTGGTATCGAATGTGTCGATGACCCTGATGGAGCAGCGAGAATTCTCCATCGTCATCCTTCACAAACGGATGAGTTTGGGCGGTATACAAAAATTAGACATGACTCTGTATAGTTCGTCTCTATAAATGCTGTCGTATGCAGCTTTGAAATCGATGAATGGGTGGTGGGTATATAGGGATTTGGACTTCTTGTGTTTTTTCCGGGATCTGCCGAAGCGGGATAATAGGGCTAGGAAAAGGGCCATCTGTAGATGCTGTCATCTGCGGCTTTGAAATCGATACTTGTTCATCTCGACAAGATTCTGTTCGAGCCTTGTATCCTTGGCTTTGACGTTTTCATTTTGGTAAAACTTGCGAACATCTTTCCTGGAGTGACACTTCTCTATATTCTCAATAACGCGCTTTTCTTGTTCTTTTTACTTCTTTCTGAAAAGCCGCTGTTCTTCCCTTCTTCTCTGCCCATAGAGCTCAACGGGAGCTCTCGTCTTCACCATCAGCTTAGCCGTGTAGGCCTCGTTCTTGGCTGCGAGCATCTGTCGGCATTCCTCATCAAACCAGGGGTTTCTTGCTGGTGGGCGCGAGAAACCTAGAACATCAGTTGCGACTTGTCGGCATCGTTGCCATTGTTCTTCGACATTCGATGGTGGTGGTATGGCGTTAATCAAGAGGCTTAGGGATACGCGTTGTGCGAAGGCCTTGGCAGTCTCTTGCGATGGCAGCCTTTCGACATAAATTTTTTTCACATTATTTCTGGTTTGTTGTGGCATGGTGGATATTCCCATTCTTACCTTGGCTGCAACACGGTAGTGGGCCGAGTCGATGTTAGCCCCTCGGAATGTTCGTAATTCCGAAATACTGGATGCGTACCTCTTGTTGACCTTTCGTTGATCTGGACACCGCCATGTCCCCTTATGGATATCGAGGTGAGGAAACCGTGTGCTGGCTATAGTGGTATTTCGTTCCGTAGCGAAGTCAATTAGCCTAAGTCCGTTGCCAGAAGTGTTGGTGTGTAGGCTATGTTTTTCGACAATACTGCTAAGGATGTCTTCTCTTCCTAACTTTGCGTTAAAATACTCCCAGCACCATTTTACCATCGTACTTCGATTGTCGCTCAAAGGTTTTGTCGAGGAGCTAGTAGAAGCAATCCTTAGCTTTATCATATTTTTCTCTCCATCGGAGCGTGAGCCCACAAAATAACTATATAACCCCGTAGGATATAAAACGTCCCGTAACTCACATCCAATTTCTGCAACCACAACAATCCCTGTGTGAAAAGTTCGCTCATTCTTTCGATTGCTTTCAACTCAACGTCGATACGCATCGAATCAGCTGATTATGGTGGCATACCCTGCACCTTAAATCGACTGCTTTTACAATGCTTAAGAGTTTTACCAGCTGCTGCCTACAAAACCACTTGGACAAAAAAAAAATGCATGCATTCCATATTGCCTTCAGGCAGACAGGCAGAATTTAAAGGGGCGAACACGATATCATCCCTCGCGTAATACAAACTTCTCCCCTGTCCTCGTAGAACGTACGCATGCGTCCGATGAATGAAATCCCAAAACATAACCGAATATCCTGCACCAAATGTCAGTAACAATGACCCTCGTGTCCCTTTTATTGAAAACGTCAACATGACGATCTAACTGTATGTGTGTGTGTAGGGGGTAGGAAATGCAAATTCATTTGATCGTGCCATATAGGCATATGTGTGATCAAACAGCGTGATGTTACACAGTATCGCATGCACCCTTTAGGCCCTTAGAGCGTGTGTTTAGCGATTGAATGTGTAAAACTGAATGAAGTACTCCTGTTCATCGAGGGTTGCAATCATATACCGAGTGGGTTACCTTTCTCTATGGAAGTGGGTAAGTAGGTACGGCATGGTTATAGCACCTGCTCCAAGGCAATAACTTTCCCATTTAAATGGAGGGTTTGAAATTTTTTAAAACTTCGTGTGTAGTAAGCTCTCCAAAAGGTGGAAGTTTGCCTAAAAAGGATTTTGTAAATGGAATTTCGTTCACTACGATGATTTATTATTTTTTTCTATTTTCAAATGAATGAGTTGAACCAAAGATTATAAAGCCACACAGATGACGCATTGAAAACAAAAAACTGAAACTTTTGCTCAACAGCTTCATGGTACGAACGGGCGGTTTGCACACGTGCATACATGAGAAACGAGATCAAAATATATGACGGGCTGTGCCAGTACATCCCGGCATATACCAATTTTTCTTGTATGCAGTGCGTCATCTGTATGACCTTAAAGTCTTTGTTGATACGCATTGCCCTTGGGAAGAAATTGTGAGGCAGTCAACTGGAGTTGGACTGCCTCACAATTTCGGAGAATTTAATGATCTTGCTAGAGATATGTTGGATCCTCATAATCAGGAACTGGCAGCATTCTATTGGTAATAAAGGTTCAAAGTAAACTTGGGTCAGGACATCAAAATTTTATTATTTCCTACTCTGAGAGTTTAATAAGTTTTATCCCAACTAACAATTTCTATAAAGCACGATCGAAGCTATTTCTCTCCCAGCAATATTACTTATATGAAATCTTATGTGAAAACATTTGGCGAACTTTGAGGAAGTTATTTACTTCTATAAGACTTCATGAAAACTTTGAAAAACCCTCAGTGAAAAAAATTTGTTTGCTGTAAAAGGCTTTACAGAAAAAATTAAAGCCTTCGCAAGAAGTCTTTCCGAAAATATTTACAAGCCTTCTCTAAGTGGAAAAATGACACCTTTTTTCCCGATCACCTTTTCACGATCTTTTCGCCATTTTCCCGATCTTTTAACATTAGCTCCTTTAAGCCTTCATTAGTCAACTCTATACATTTAGCTTTGCTTCGGCTTAACTTCTTGCGAAGTTCCACCAGAATATCTTAACGTATGTTACACATCCTCGTAAGCTTCAAAAACAACCTTACACAGGTTATACCATCATGACTTCGGTTAGACTTGTGAATTTTCCTTTAGTATGTCTTAATCAGGCTTCCACCCAAACAATCGTCTGCAAAAAGGCTCAACCTCCGCGCACAAGTACTATATAAGGCCTACAGAAATAATTGCTTGTGCAAATTAAATTTTATTGCCTTACAGAGAATAATTGTTAGTTGGGATGTTCAATGGTGTTTCTAGAACTAGTTGCGCTATGAATTTGATTGAATCTGTTTAACACAGGCAGACAATTCTTTGCAACCTTTACAAAATCCTGTTGGAATTAGGTCTGATTACATTCAGTGGAAATATTTGGTTGTATGCTCCTTATAACGCAGTTATTTCGTAAAGAAAAAGTGTCGATTCTGTCCATCTGTGCAAGTTTCTGGTTTCTGGAGGGCAATTGCACAAACGGATTTACTTCAAAAATTTTTGATTAATGTCCAGAGCATACGACACTTCCAATTTTTGTGGGAAAAAAAAATAGAATATTGGATTTGTTCTTAGACCGAATTGGGAAATAAGTATCTATTCCCCGTGATCTATATTACATAGTTCAACAAATTTCGTACTAATTACTAATAATTGTCCAGCTGTTAGACAGATCGACTCGTCACAATGGGCACCTACTTAAAGTGAACACACAAAGATACTAAATTACCTTAACATTACAGAAAACAACGACGACACCACTTCCTAACTCAGTTTTGAGCAAAACTTCAGGACAACCATTCCCAGTCGCCTTGAATGGGAGTCGGATTTGATCGACACCAATAGCTCGATTCACATCCATACGGATGGGTGTAAAATATCTTCAGGACAACCATTCCCAGTCGCCTTGAATGGGAGTCGGATTCGATCGACACCAATAACTCGATTCACATCCATACGGATGGGTGTAAAATATCTTCAGGACAACCATTCCCAGTAGCCTTGAATGGGAGTCGGATTCGATCGACACCAATAACTCGATTCACATATATACGGATGGGTGTAAAATATCTTCAGGACAACCATTCCCAGTCGCCTTGAATGGGAGTCGGATTCGATCGACACCAATAACTCGATTCACATCCATACGGATGGGTGTAAAATATCTTCAGGACAACCATTCCCAGTAGCCTTGAATGGGAGTCGGATTCGATCGACACCAATAGCTCGATTCACATCCATACGGATGGGTGTAAAATATCTTCAGGACAACCATTCCCAGTCGTCTTGAATGGGAGTCGGATTCGATCGAAACCAATAGCTGGAGTCACATCCATACGGATGGGTATAAAATATCTTCAGGACAACCATTCCCAGTCGCCTTGATTCGATCCACGCCAATAACTCGATTCACATCTACACGGTTGGGTATAAGACAGAATCTGGAGTGGGTGGAGGTGTTTTCACCGAGGCGATTAACCAAAGCATATTCTTTCGCCCTCCCGATCATTATAGCGTTTCCCAAATGGAAATCATACCAATTAAAGAAGCCTTGTCCTGGCTAAAAAGGAATGAAATATCCTCGAAGTATATTAGCATCTTCAGTGTTAGGCAAACGGCAATCCTATCCCTGGAAGCCATCTCGTTCAATTCGAAATCAGCCCACAAATGCCGAGTATCTCTTTATGAGATGACAAATTATTTTACCACTCACCTTTTTGGGTGCCGGGTCATAGAGATATACCAGGGAATTGAAAGCAAGATGAGCTTGCCCGAAAGGGAACTGCCCTTGATATTCTACGGATAGTAGATAGGTTTGGTATGCCCCTCGCTACATGTAAATCACAGATCAGACTAGATGTGATCAACAAATCAAACTGCATATAGATGAACGTAACAACGTGTCAAATATCCTGGCAACTATAATCAGAATCGCTCCATCTGTTTGAAAATACTGAACAGATCAGACATCAGCACCATTATCAGTGCTACAGGACACTGTCCTATAGCACTACGTGCAAAAGACTTGGCACCTGAAGCAATAGACTTTTGTAGAAGCTGTTTGGACGTAGAAGAGGAGGAAGAAGAGGAGAAAAGTATTTCTCACCTTATCTGCTATTGTCCAGCTCTCTCAGAAAAAATAAAATTCCATCTGGGAAACAACTATCTTGATAATCTGGAACTGGTAAAGAAACTTCCTACGCTATATATCCAGCTCTAAATGGTTCAATTAAGCGAGCGAATATAGGGAATGGCGAGAACTCCACGTGGTACCACAATAGATCTTTATGGTATAAGTGTGCACGCGCATCGCGTGCAGTCACTACAACGTAACCTAACAGTCCAGAATGAAACCTGGGCCTCAACCAACATGGCTCTCCAAGTAGCCCGGTCCTTAGCGAACTGCCTCCAGTTGCGCAATCCAATTTAGTTGAGATCGGTTTCTTCTTATGCGCGCCACTTAAGGCGAGGTCTCCATCTACTGCGTCCGACGTCTGGCTGGGAATCGAAGACTGCGAGCCGTAGAAATTGTGTCCATTCTTTCTACATGTTCTAGCCATCTAAAACGTCCAATGCGGAGTTTTTTGACCAGGGGCATGTCGCTGTACAGCTCGTATGGTTCTTGGTTGAAGCTGCGTCTCCATAGCCCGTCAACGGAACCGCAGATTTTTCGCAGAATTTTCCTCTCAAATCGACCAAGGATTTCTTCTTCCGCTTTTGAGACGGTCCATGCTTCAGCGCCGAAGAGAAGGACTGAGATGATCAGGGTGTTATATAGGATCTCCTCAGTAGTTCGAGTGAGGGCTTTACTACTAAATGGCCTTCTTAGGCCGAAGAAACTGCGGTTGGCAAGAGTATTTCTTCATTAAATTTCTGACGAAACGTTGTTCTCAGAGAATAGCAGGGCCTTGGTGGAGAAAGTCCCGCACTTCCTCAAAGTTAAATTGTTGTGTTGATGTTGCGTGTCCTTTCGTTTTTTTATGTTCGTGGTCTGTTCTTGGTCTTGACCTCATTTAATGCTAAACCCATTTTTTTGCTGAATTCTCTATACCAGCAAACGTGGCTATGACATCACGTTGGGTCCGACCAATGATGTCAATGTCGTCGGCGTATGCTAGTAGTTGTACCGATTTTTGGAATATGGTGCCTCTGGTGTTGGCTCGTGAGTTTTGCACAATCCTCGCAAGAATCAGATTGAAGAAGTCACATGACAGCGCATCGCCTTGCCTAAATCTTTTTTTGGTATCAAATGTGTCCGTGAGGTCGTTTCCGATCCTGATGGAGCAGCGAGAATTCTCCATCGTAATCCTACAGAAACGGACGAGTTTGGGCGGTTTAGCAAAACTGTAAATGGCTCTGTATAGTTCGTCTCTAAAAAGGCTGTCTTATGTGGCTTTGAAATCAATGATTAGGTGGTGGGTATCGATTTGGACTTTTTGGTTTTTCCCCAAGGTCTGCCGAAGCGGGATAATAGGGCTAGGAAAAGAGCCGTCTGTACAGCTCATCTCTATAGATGCTGTCGTATGTGGCTTTGCAATCGATGAATAGGTGGTGGGTATCGATTTGGACTTTTTGGTTTTTTTTCCAAGATCTGCCGAATCCGAATTTGAAATTTGATCGGTTGTGGACTTTCCTTGCCTAAAATCACACTGATAAGGGCCGATTAGGTTATTGGTAAGCGGTTTCAGGCGTTCACATATTACGACAGGTAGGTTCTTGTAGGTGATATTGAGGAGACCTATGCCTCTGGAGTTGGCGCAGTTTAGACGGTATCCTTTGATGTGGACAAAGGTGCCCATATTTTGTGATAAGAAAGTAGTGGACGATAATGAAGTTAATGATAGCAAAGACTATAAAATCATACAGATGACGCCTTCAGAACAAAAAAAAAACCGAAAACCTTTCCTCGCCTGCTTCATGTTACTGGTGGGCGGGGTGCACGTGCACACATGAGAAATGAGATCAGTACGACCCGCCATAGAACAATTTTTCTTGTATGCAGTGCGTAATCTCTATGATATTATCTTTGATGATAGTCAAAAGGATAAATAAGAAATCAAAACATCAGGCACTTGTAAATATGTTTGTGCAAAGTGAATTAGTTCTCACTTGTAATCTGGAATTTTTTTTTCAGACGTTGGACAATTCGGAAGTCAACATTCTCCGTGTTATTGCTGATATAAGGCCCCAGTTGCTCGATGAACTGTCGAAAATTTCTCATTTCACATTTTGGAAACGAAATGATAACATTTTTTATCTTAAACTCAAGAAGAAAACGAGTATCGTTAATTCTTAACCGATCTTGTTTTTGCGTAGTCGCAACGATCGTGGTTTTACAATGACTAGAATCGTCTTACAATAACGACAATCGTTTCTATAGTTAATCGATTTTCGTTATTCGAGAATCGATTTAAAATAACGATCACCATTTTACAATAACGAAAACCGTTTTACAATAACGATCATCGTTTTACAATACCGAAAACCGTTTTACAATAACGATTATCGTCTCACAATAACGATAATCGTTTTGCATGAAAGATGATCATTTTATGAAATACAGTCCCAATCGGGCATCCATCAATGAAAAAAATTACACAAATAATAAATCTTATCCACTTTTTACTCATTTCGTCAAAAACTTATTCAAAAAAAAAAATCTAAGTTTCCTAACAGCTCTATACAATGTTTGGCAGCACTAAATGCAGGAAATAATCGAAAAGTGTCTTTTACGGAAGTAAGCTCCCATTCTATGTGACATGGCACACCACCTTCCGCACTTGATAGCTCTCCCTCTTGCGAAATTCCACCTACACCATTACCATTGTATGAGTGCATAATAATTGTGAACCAAAAACAAAACGACAAAGAAGAAATGAAATTCCGAATTTTTAAAGATTCCCTTTTGTATCTATCAAGTTTTTTTTTTCTTACCGCTATCATATTCCATTAACATTTCCTACCAACATTTACAACTCAAAGTCCAAAGGGGAGGAAAATAAAACAAAAAACCCTACGAAACAAAGAAAAAAAAAATTGAAATTGTAACGCACACAATGACGAAACATCATAGGTACACATGCCAGAAATTTAGAAATTATATTCACAACACAACCCCTCATGACACATAAAAAAGATACGCGTAGTCGTTCTTTTGCTAAGGGATGAAATTGCCATCAACTACCGCCGCGTCGAGGGGAAAACGTTAACCCCCGAATAATACACACGTACCCAGGACATAAACTGCGCGCTGTGCTCCTCTATACGTGACGGACAACCAGAGAGAGAGCGAAGACTCAACTCTTCATATTCAGTCTTAGTTTAGTTCGTTTTGTGGTACGGACGTCGGGTTGTATATCGTTCGGACTATTTTTTATTATTGTTACACTATAACCAAGGGGTTTTCCTCTTCCGTATACAATCTGCGTTTCGTTGCTTAACACAATAATCAAAATAAATTTTATTTCCTCTGTTGCATTTTGATTTTGTTGTTCATAATAAAAATAATAAAAAAAAAAAAAAAAATTTGTTGCAAAAATAAAGTTACGAAAAAAAAAAAAAAACATCGGCCTCCCCTACATGACTTGGTAATCACCATAACAACCCCCTTGTGTACAGTGCTCTGAAATATTAAAAAGTTAACACACTGGGATTCTAGGAATTCCTTTTTTATTCACTTTGTCAGTTTTAGTCATGAAAATTGGAGTATCTCTTCGCCTCATCGAAGCCGAAAATGTATTCCATTAACTTGGCTGAAAGTTGTCGTCGTTGCCGCCGACATTTGGTGAGAAACTAATTAATTTCGTGTACATACCTACGTATGTAGATAGTTATAATTTTCTTACTTGTATTTCGCCGTGTTAAAGTTGTGTGCCGTCTAATTTCGGTAAGTGCGAACAAGTGAAAACACATTTCAATGAAAATGTACAAACCGCAGTGGTATCCTTAAACAGAGGAAATTCAAAAAAAAATAAAAAAAAAACAAATGCTGGATAAACCAGGATATACCTAGCAATAACCGACAGAGAAAAAAAAATTATATCAAGGATCAAAAAGGATATCATGGAAAGGAAACAAAGCCAACATTTTGAGTAGGTTTCCTGAGCTTTCAAATTTTTGTGTTTTTTATTTGTTTATTGATGGACTATGTGTGTGTGTGTATAATATATGTTATTATTTTTTTTTACATCGAAAGTGGGTGCACTTAAATGCAAAGTCTTGCCTTGTGTTTATAAGTAGTTTTTTGTCACCAATTAGCACATAATGTAACAAAAAAAAAATGTAAAAGCTACGCATGCAGTTACGGTGGGCAGTGGACTGAGATTCCTTATTTGTATTTGTGAATCGGCGTGTGTATGTATTTTTCTGTAGCCCTGTGCACGAATATAACGTTCAAAATTGCATTTGAAGCTTGAAAGAGATGCCAACACTTTTTATCCGGATTGTCCTTACAAGCTAGATGTGTGATTTCAAAAGTTGTGTCAAAGCGTTTTTTTTTTGTTAGATTGGAAATTTATTGACAAGGAGTATTGCTTTAAAGGATTAAATAGATAAGATCTGTTGCATATCGTGGGAATGTTTTTTCGTCAAAATACGCAATATTTAGCAAACAAACCATACTGCATCTGCTCCTTTTTATGTGTATACAGGTACATACATGTAATTGTAGTAGAAGCAAAGCACACCTGCTGCATTTGTACTGTGGGAAGTTTTGCGATGTGGATAAAGATTGGGAGATATTTACAACTTCTCTGGACTAACGCAGTATGTTGGGCTGAGGAATCTCCATTCCTGATATATCCTTGTTCATTCTTTACGAAAAACACACTTGTGAAAACAAATGACAGTGTACAGAGCTTCACTTCTTATTTGGTTCCATATTTCATACTTCAGATTCGATTTTGAAATAACGCCGAAATCGGAAATCGGGACCAAAACACAACGTTTGTTTCAGGTACAAATAACTATTTCTGGACTTTAACTTAAATCGTTCCCGTACGCAATTTTTGTATCAAAATTAAGTTAAAATTAAGTAAAAAATCGTTTTATTTGGCTTCATATTTCAAATTTGATTTTGAAATATTGGCAAAATCGGGACCAAAACAAAACACCTGTTCCCGTACAAATAACTTTAACTGAACTTTACATAAAATCGTTCCCGTACGTCAGTTTCGTATCCAAATTAAGTTCTGCAGTAAACAATTGTTTTATTTGCTTCATTTTTTATATACCAAAATTGATTTTGAATTAACTCGGAAATTAGGATCAAAACAAAACGTCACTTCCCGTACAAATAACTACTACTGAACTTTACTGAAATTCGTTCCCATACGAAATTCTCGTATCTAAATTTAATTCTGCAGTAAAAAATCGTTTGATTTGGCTTCATCTTTCGTATTTTAAATGGGATTTTGACATATAGCCGAAATCGGGACCAAAAAAAGTCGTCCGTGCCTGTTTGCCTGTGTTTTACTGAACTTTAACTAATTACTGAACGTAAAGTAAAGTAAAGTTAAAATCGTTCCCGTATGCAATTTTTTTATTCAAATTTATTTCTGCAGTAAAAATCAGAATGAACAAGTGAAAATTATATTGTACCGTGACAGACCAAATATAGGTTCGTGCGGGTACTTTTGTGTAAAGAAATGAAAAAATGTCAAATGTCTAATATCAAGAATTCTCGCATTTCAACGAAAACAACCCCAACGCTTTCGTAAAGAAAAATTAAGAACGTCAAATTTTGAGGTAGATTCCCATGTGGAAAGAGAGAAAACATCCAGATTATTTTCGGGAACTCAAAAATTATAATAAATCTACAAAACATAAAATGACGTTATATTTTGTTGATTTCTGTCAAACTCCTGTCGTGTCACTCTTTGACAGTTCCTGAGTGTAGAAAATTGAGAAAATATTAACGAAACTAAATTTTTCTTCGTTCACATATATACATTTTCCTCAATTTGCTTGATTTGTGAAGTTTCACATCAAAATTTACTCTTGCACGCGAGTTCTCGAATGGACCTTATTTTTGCTGTTTCTTGCTGTCATTCCCGCAATAAAAAAATAAATACAAGAGAGAATGCTTACGGGAGAGGAACAAAAAAACTACCCCTAACTAAAAATCAGTAAACAAATTCAGTGCAGAAATGTCTGTCGTAGTAAATCGGTAAACTGTCAGTGTCACGTATATATGTGACGCAAGTCATTTGTTTTGACAAATCTTTCATGGCATTTATTCTTCAAAATTAAGTCAAATGAATTATTTTAGTGTATTTTAGTTTATAAATTTGTCTCTTAAAAATGTGCCCCTACCTTAAAAAATTTATGAATATTTACTGCAAAAGTACAGAAACAGACTTAAGGATTGTTATGGCAACTTGCAGAAACCAATTAATGCAACTTAAGATGGTAAACCCGAGCGTAAAAAAGGAAATTTATGAATGTGAGGTTAATTTTGGAGTTTCGAAATTTGACAGTTCACCAATAATTGTTCTTTTTTACTTTCTAAGGCCGTGTGTCAATTGCCGTAGAATGTTAGTCAGTGGATAAGTTTTGACATGAGACATGAGTATGACTAGAGACTTCAAAATTTTAACCTGCTCAACAGTTCGCTAAAACGTATCCAGTGGCTAATTTTTGACATTTGACATACCTACTAAGGTGTGACAGAGATGGAAAACAACCGTAGAAATATCAAAAATTAGCCAGTGGATAAAGTTTAACTCCCATTTTAACGCAATTGACACACAGCCTAAATTCGGTCTTATTTTGCATTTAAAGGATTTTAACTCACTCCCTGTAGAACCATTCACGCAGCAATGTTGCTCCGCCGAGTGGCTTCCATTTAATTTACGAACACATTTAGGTAAATTTATGTAAAGTTTCAAAAAGCAATAGGGCCGAACTGGTTTAATTTCTCATCTGAAACCAAAATAAGACAGAATTGCAAAACAGTCCTTTATTTCTCATTTTAAAGACAAAAGCATGTCGAATTTTAAGATTCAGAATTATTTCACGTGGCGTCATTTCAAGGCTCCCACCTGCAACAAGTCAAGTCATCTAAGCATTTTCATATCATCTAAGCATTTTCATATAATCTAAGCATTTTCCTAATAATCGGATCTAAAGTATTTGAAAGCCAGAGTGTTTATTATCATCCATGCATTTTCAGGCTCCTAATCATCGGGTCTAATTTATTTGAAAGCCTGAGCGTTTCTATGCTTTTATACTTTTCCTAAATTTAATTTCTGAAGTTCAGTTTATACGACACGTCATATTACAAATTTTCTGAACCCTATGCTGAGTTACCTTTGAGTTAACCCAGATTTGACTAACGCTGTATTAAATTTGATCTGAAGTTAGCAGTTTTGCGGTTCATGATTAAATTTTGTGCTATAAGTTGTGATTTGGGAACACTGATGATTTATCGATTTTGCCGTAAAAAAAATCATAGAAATTTATAGACTGTCACAGCTTAGTTATCACCTTTCGTCGCGATCTTACAAGTCTATTTCTTGTGATATGGTAACACTGGTGATTTATCGATTTTGCGGTAAAAAATCATTGAAATGTGTAGACTGTTAAAGCTTAGTTATCACCTTTTATCGCGATCTTACAAGTCTATTTCGTGTGATATGGTAACACTGGTGATTTATCGATTTTGCCGTAAAAAAATCATTGAAATGTGTAGACTGCTACAGCTTTGCTATCAACTTTTATCGCGATCTTTCAAGTCTTTTTCTTGTGATATGTTACCACAGAAGTTATCAATTTTGCCGTCAAAAAGTTATCGAAATGTATAGACTGTTATAGCATAGTTACCATCTTTTGTTGCGATCTTACAAGTCTTTTTCTTGTGACATGTTAACACTAATGATTTACCGATTTTGTGTAAAAAGTTATCGAAATGAACAGAGTGTTATAGCTTAGTTCTCACCATTTTTCATGATCTTACAAGTCTTTATCTTAAGATATGGTACCACTGACGATTTATCAATTTTGCCGTCAAAAAGTTATCGAAATATATAGACTGTTACAGCATAGTTACCATCTTTTGTCGCGATCTTACAAGTCTTTTTTCTTGTGATATGGTAACATTGATGATTTATCGATTTTGAGGTCAAAAAGTTATCGAAAGGTATAAACTTTTACATCCCTTTGTCGCGATTTTACAAGTCTATTTCTTCCTAAAACAATCAAACTCAATATTTCAAAGTTCGAGTTCTCTTACTGTTTTATCATCTGTCAAAAACATTTGATCAGTTAATCCTGCTTTAACTCACCAAACTGGATGGGTTCACTCGAAGTAAATTTTAAATTGAAATTAAGGGAAAACTACTTTCTCGGGTTAAGTCGAGTTTAATATCAAAATTTGGATGATCCTTCACTGGAAAACCGAGTCTCTAATTCATAATTCTTTCGATGAATAACTGATTTTTTTTATTTTTCTTTTTCTTTTAAAAATGTCAATAAACTTATATAAGAAAACGTTAAAAAATCCTAAATTTCAATAAGTAAGGGGTAAATTCTTTAAGAATGAGAAACATTTACACAACGCGTTTTTTTTTTGTTGATTTAATTGCCATTTGCAGAACAAATGTCAAAGAAAGTTTGTCAAAACATCCGAGTTGATTGGTAGTTGTCACCCGGGGTTTATATTTGATAGTTTAACTTTTATGATATTTAAATATGTTAGTGTATCTGTATACGAGAGCAGAGCAGAGCTCACGTGTTACAGCTTCACTAAAACATAAAAAATCAAAAATTGATTTTAACACTTAAATCTAAACCCGAAGTCAGATATTAGAAGACAGTTGACATAAGTTATTATCATATAAAAAATGCTGAAGAAAAAGAAGTTTCTAGTATTTTTGAGCACTTAAACCATATGTTTCAGCCCATTATTGGTATGAAAACGTAGCTTGATATAATATATGTATTTATTTTTTCTACATAAAAAACGTTTAATGGTCAATTTTCGTTGTAAATTTACTTCAAATGTTAGTTCCTGATGTCATTTTTGCTATTTTTCGTTTGCATTTTACTTATGACGTTATCTATTGCGCAAGCAATACGTTATCGGATGGCTTTTTTCTCTCATGAACTGAAATCCAGAAGCTATCTTCACTTTTGAGAATTGTCATAAGCTTTGACAGTTCTTCAATTTTTTTGAATAAAAACGCCATTATTATTGTACACGATGGTGTTTTCCATTGGTAAAAAACAATATTTTTTGATCTATCTGTCAAACGAACGTTTTTGACAGTTGTTGTGTTTCATTGGGCAAACAAATTGTTTTTTTTTCTTTAATATCTGATCAATGTTGTAGATATCTGTATTTTTGGGCCGGTTTACCTCGTCTTGCACTAATGTAAATTCCATTCATACCTGTCAGTTTGACAAGAGGGATTTTCTTTATGAATTATTATTTTATCAATTGTGAATGAATATTGTTAATCACTTCTTAGTGAACTGGAAATTTGACAGCTAGCTAACTACATTTACATCAATGCAAAGGCAAAAAAAATCAATCTGAAATCGTCTTTCATTGGCAACAAAACAAAAATCAAATTCTGAATGGAAACACCAAAGTTTGATGAAATCGTCTCTCATTGACAACAAAACAAAAATCAAATTCTGAATGGAAAACACGAAAGCATTACTTTGACAATGTTTGACAGTTCTTACCCATGGCAATAAACGATACTATTACCATTTTATTTCGCCTCTTTATCACTGCATCGATGTCAAATAGGAAAATAATTTCAATTTTTTGTGTTTATGTGATTTGCTTTTGGTTATTTGCAGAAGACGTAAACCAACGATTGGTGGGTTCAGGAAATTACTGCTTCAGCAATATTATACCTTTGATAGAATCGTCGTATAAAAACCACAGTATTGGTACCATGATGTTGGTAGTACCATGGGTGGTGAAACACGTTTCATGTACTATGAGTTGACAAATAACAGTTGAAAATTATAGTTCTTATGACTGCCAATTAGGAAGTATGGCGTTGCGATCGTTGGAATACTATGCATAACATGGTTAGAACGCAAAAAACCATGCTGCTGGCTTGGTGTTACAGCGGCATTTCCTGACAAATAGGTGGTGCATACATATACCATAGTATTTATACCAACATTGTGTCAAAGATATTAAGTTTGATCAAAATCTCGAGTTTGATTTTATTTCTCAATCAAAATCTCGAGTTTGATTTTAATTATAAAACCTATACGTGTTCACTAATTATTTATTAAGTTTTTAGTTTTTAAGAACAGTAGCTTCCATATAAGGGTTGTAAAACATGTAGTATATTAAAAACTGATATAGCGATTTATGACAAAGTAATTTGAAGTCGAGCATGCAAGAAACAATTACGTGTGACCAGACCTTAATCTTGTTATTTCTGAAACACACATTTTTATTGCTTGCCTATTCGAATGTTTACAGAGTTAAACAAAATTTAAATAAACTGACAAATGTATATAATGTATATAAAAGTAGAGATTAATTGTTTTCTTCTAACACAGCTGTGAATAACTTAACCTCTGGTCTAGCTAAAACGTAACAAGGATACGCAATATCCGCCTATGTCAAGACTTTGTCAGCTACATTCAACAAGAAAGGAACCTTTCGGTTGTCAATTCAGCTATTTCCACACGTCCTTTTTTTTCGTGGGCTGGTGGAAATCTCGAAAGACACGATAAGCACGTGCCCAAAGTAGTGTGAGACTTTAACCTACTAAAACCACCACCGTTTTTGTATTTGTATTGCAACTAAGTATGCGACTTATCTAGCAATTTTTTTTATCACGAGTAGTGAATATTTGGCAGGTAACTTTCCTTCGAGAGTTCCTGCTTTTTTAGCAATTTATAGCGCGGTTTGTTATTATCGGGCCAAATCTTAGGGCTTAGTTTTTTGAAGACGCCGCAATAAATTTGTTTTTTTTTTCAAGAATTTGGAGGACCGTTGTGTTAACGTGTCCCAGTAAACGTTTTTTATATTTGCGTGCAAAATTTTTCGTTTCATCTTTAACCGCGGTAATAAACAGATCTCTGCGTGGATCTTCATTTCTTATTTACCACGGCGCATTGACGAGTGATCTTAACATTTTGTTTTAAGCTTCCGGAGATGTGTGTACTGTACATATAACATAAGTTAAGAAGTTTCAGTAAAACTTCTCAACAAGTTAATCCGAAGTAAAGCATCTATAAAGCTTACTAAAGAAGGCTTAAAAAAGCCAAGGTTTACAAACTGGGAAAAAGGTGAAAAGATCGGGAAAAGGAGAAGCTTACTTACTTACTTAAGTTACGCTACAGTCCGGAAAGAACCTGGGCCTCAACCAGCATGTCTCTCCAATAAGCCCGGTCCTTAGATAACTGCCTCCAGTTGCGCAATCCAAGTTTGTTTGTAAGATATTTAGATTCGTTTCGCTGGTACAACCCTATAGTTGTATACCATATGTCCAAACCGGCTTTAGCACTTGCTTGTATAATAGCAGCTTGTTATCCAGGTTAAGCTTCGAATATTTTCCGAGTAACCAGTACAGTTCTCTGTATTTATTTTAAAGTTCTTCGCATTTCTTGTTTAGATGCGCCTTCCATTTCAATTTTGCATCGAGTGTCTTTCCGAGATATTTCGCTTCATTTACAAATGGGACTCGAGCCGTATTGAGAAATACTGGCAAATTGTCTGTCCGTTTATACGAAAAATCTACATGAAACGATTTGCTCTCGTTAAGTGCTATCTGCAAGGAATTTGTCCATTCATTAACCTCGTTAAGAGCGTTTGTAATTTCATATTTGTTTCCTCAATTGTTGTGCCAACTGCTAGTATAGCTGTATCGTCAGCAAACGTGGCAAATATTGTTTGTGGGATATCACGTGTAAATAGGAGGTACAAGAGTGGTCCAAGGACTCTTCCTTGGGGTACTCCTGCCAATATTTCTTTGAACTCCAAATATTTGTTTCCAAGTTTCACACAGAAGAGTCTATGCTCACGATACGACACGAGGATTTTATATAATTTTTCAGGCAGAACTTAGTTTGTATTGAAGGCCTCTATGCCAAACTTTGTCAAAAGCTTGCGACACGTCAAGAAATACGGCTATGCATTTTTTTTTCTCAATTACATCAGCAATTCGATGAACTTGGTCCACAGTCGAATGTTTACTTCTAAACCCAAATTGATGGTCAGATAAACGCCGTTTCTGATCAATTACGGGGTGTAAGCGACCGAGTAATATGCTTTCAAAAACTTTTGAAATTTTTGGAAGAAGTGAAATAGGTCTGTAAGATTTTATTTCATTTTGTGATTTTCCTGGTTTGAGAACCATAATCACTTCTGCGACTTTCCACTGTCTTGGTATGTATTCCAATCTAATTGCTGCACTTATAATGTACAGGAGGTTAGGTAATGCTTTTACGGCAACATTTTCAGAAGTTCTCCTGTAATTAGGTCATAACCCGGAGCATTTTTAGGCTTTAGTTTCTGTATTTCACGTTTAAGCTCGGCAATACTTGCATATCTAACTATATTGCTATCGGTTGTAGTCTCGAATAAATTAATGTTTTCTAAATGTTTCCTCAAGATGTGCGGCGAAAATGTCTGCTTTTTCCTTATCGTTTTTCGCCCAAACGTCTTGAGTTAGTCTAATTGGTGTTTTTTGGCCGTTTTATGACTTTAATTGCTTTCCAAAGTGAATACTTCAATTCTTTTCCAGCGACTCGGCTTTGCACTCGTAAAAAAAATGTTTTGCAATGGCAGTGTTCCATAAATGGGATTACATCTAAACAGTGAAAAAATTGATTCGGAATATACCAAATTTGAAATTTGAAATTTCTACAGAACCACGAAAATAATCTGTCAACTACCCACTTGTCCTGGTTTTAGGATGACAATGAATTATCTATCCCAAGGTTACCATTTGCAAGATATGTCAAAAAAACACGCATATTGTGCCCTCACTTTTTTTCTGTTTTTACCAGAATCTCCTAAGTGTTTATACTCTCAATAATTTTCCATCTGTCAATCATATACCTCACATATAAATCACATTTTTGGCTGACATTTCGATAACAAGTTCATTTCTCAGAATAGATTACCTCGCCACAAAGCCATGCTGTCGGTTATGTCATTTGTATGGAGGCAGTTTTTTTTAAGATGAATTTCACTTCATAAGAAGGGTATAGCTGTCAGATTGACGTTGTCGCGAAATACTCTTTTATATTGAGCTTATTTTTGGAATGACATTTTCAAAGAAGTCGTTGTTATCGCATCCACACATGTCTTAATGTAGTCTATTTGAAGTTAGGAGAAACAGTTTATGTAATACGACCTTAGCTAAGACAAAAAAAAAAGAAAAATTTCTAATGGACATTTGACATTTTTATAGGCATGCCTATTTGTGTAGTAAATCATCGCAAAGCAAGATTTATGGTTACCCTGATTCTTTAAAAAAAAGTATGTCTGCCGTCTGTGTTTTATTGATACTGGAGATCGAAATAGTCGTTCTATATGACTATCCTAATCCTAGGTCCAAGATTTTTGAAAAAAAATTACTAATTAGCCAACCTGGAATGGTGGTATGTTGTGTTTTTTTAATTTGTATACTCAGTTTTTCATTTAAAAATGCTTATACCGGTTATTCCATTGATTATTTCGCTAAAATTCACCATAGGATTTGGATCATATTGTGTTTGGTCCTCATCACGGCTTTAGGTAGCATATCTTCATACAACATTTCCAAAAAAAAAAAATTCCGCCATATTGTTTTTTTTTATGTTTTGTTTTTTTTCGGCTCGAAAATGCGAGTTCACGCGCGATGGAGTTGAAATTGAATAATTGCAAGAGAATGAGATAAACACACCATGGAGGTGGTAAACAGAAAGACAAGACAGGAAAAGTGCGATTGATCTATTTTTCGTTACACTTTTTCGTTTCATAAAATTCAACTCCAATTCACCGCCCTAAAATAAGAAAGTGGAGAACAATTAGTTCACCAACACGCTGGACTTTATGTATTTGATAATAATCAGTCAAGGCTTTCAGAAGACAGAATATAAAACTCAAGTCTTAACTTATTATGATGAATTTTTAAAAACGTTAACGTAATATAGAAATTAAATTCTACCCATCCAGTCAATGTGATTTGTGCGAAATTTGGGATTTAAGAAATCCGTTTTTTTTTTTTTTAATGATACTTATTTTGCGAGGATGGTGAATTAGATTTCATGAAACGAAAAAGTGTAACGAAAAATTAACAACGATTAATATATTTATAGGGTTGAGGCTATGAGAAAATGAGGTAAAAAGCGTAGAGTTTGACTCCTACCACGCGTGAAGGCACACTCGATTTTTTTGAAGTGAAACTTCTTTTGGGATGGTGTGAATTATAAACGAAAAAATGCAGTGAAAAAGTGCAATGAAAAGAGACAGCTCTAAGTGCATTAAGAGGGAATAACATTAGATATTACACAGTTTGACTTCTACCACGTGTGAACTCACACTCGATTTTTGGGAGTGAAAATTCTATGGAAGACGCAGACGGTGTGAATTAGATTTTCTAAAATAAAAAGAGCGTAACGAAAAGGTGCAATGAAAAGGGACAGCTATAACTTTGTTTAAAGGGTGTAGGCTGTGAGCAAATAAGATCAATCGCATTCAGTTTGGCTTCTCCAACACGTGTGATCTTCTTTTCTTCTTCTTTTCGTCTTCTTTTAAGAGGGTGTGAATCGGATTTAATGAAACGAAAAACTGTAACAAAAAAGTGGGAAAAAATAACTATGTATGTATTAATAGGGCTAAGGCTGTGAGAGTATGAGTTCAAACGCATACAGTTTGACTTCTCCAGCGTTTAAAACTTCTTTTGAGACGGTGTGAATTAGATTTAACTTACGTACTTACTTAAGTGGCGCTACAGTCCGGAATGAACTAGGCCTCAACCAAGATGCCTCTCCAATTAACCCGGTCCTTAGCTAACTGCCTCTAGTTGTGCACTTGAAGTTGGTTGAGGTCGGTTTCTACATGTGCGCGCCACTTAAGGTGAGGTCTTCCTTTACCACGTCCGATGTCTGGCTGGAAATCGAAGACTCGGCGGAGTCCATTCGTTCAACATATCCTAGCCATCTTAAACGTACAATGTGGAGTTTTTCGACCAGTGGTATGTCGCTGTACAGCTCGTATAGTTCTTGGTTGAATCTTCGTCTCCATAGTCCGTCAACGCAAACAGGACCGAAGATTTTTCGAAGGATTTTCCCCTCAAATCGACTAAGGGTTTCTTTATCCACTTTTGAGACGGTCCATGCTTCAGCGCTGTAGAGCAGGACTGGGATGATCAGGGTCTCCTTAGTAGTTCGTGTGTGGGCTTTACTACTGAATTCCCTTGTTAGCCCGAAGAAATAGCAGTTGGCAAGAGTAATTCTTCGTTTAATTTCTGACGAGATGTTGTTGTCAGAGTTAATAGTGGAGCCGACATAGATAAAGTCCCGTACCACCTCAAAGTTATGGTGACGTTCTGTCTAATTCGTCGATGTTGTGTGTCCTTTCGTGTTGACAGCATATACTTCGTCTTGCCCTCATTTACTGCCCATTTTTGCCGCTTCCTTTGGGTCCGACCAATGCTGTCAATAACGTCGGCGTATGCTAGTGGTTGCACCCATTTTTGGAAACTTGTGCCTCTGGTGTTGGCTAGTGAATTTTGCACAAAATTTGTCGGTCTTCTCCATCATCGTAATGTTAGGCTTCAATAAAATCTCGAGTTCAATTTTGAATGAAATGACTAGGGTCACGTAAAAAAAAACCGAAGAGATAAAAAATAAAAAAACTCATTGATACCCCTATTCCTAAATGGTATAAAAAAGTTTGAAACTGCGGTTAAGCTCAGTCATAACCCACGATATAAACGGAGCTTTCAATCAATTCTTAGCATCCGGGAACACAGTTGGACAATATTGACATTTTGTGAAGTTTTTGAAGATTTGAAAAGATTTAACATGTAGTAGTAGTTAGAGCTTAAAAATAGTCTTTCGTAGTCCTGTATTTTTAGTTTTTTTTTTTAGAGAAAACAATCTCCCATACAATTTTATTCATTGCGGTGAGACAAGTTTTTGGTAGCCTTTTAATAACCAGTTTACTTACCGCATTGAAAAAGAAATTTTCATCAATCAAAAAATATATCATCGACATATTGATTTGATTGACATTTATGTAAAATTGTGCCGAAGAATCATTATAAAAGTGTTGCGCCTCGCATAAAAAAATTAATAATTTCGATTTATTTCTATAGCATAAGTTTATTGAATATATCGCAGCAAAATATTTTAGACAATTCATTAGCGAATCGCATTTTAGTTTGTAAAAATTCAGGAAAAAGAAATTCTCCTCTCATAATTCTTCTTATATGCAATTTTGTAAAATAAAAGTACGCGCTTTTAAACATTTTCTAAACTTAAAATTTCTGTTTTATTACGATATTGCTTTTCTGAAAAGTTTGGGTCTCGAGAATTTCACCTTACATTACTCTGATTGTGGAAAAGTTCCATCTGTCCGTACTTGGTTGCTTGGTTTCAAGGACTTGTCAGAACGTTTTATTTGACGACTATTTTTGTACAAATTTTGTCTAAAGACAGTCTTAAACCATGCCAACTGTTTGGTAGTATATCATGATTTTTTATCCCATCAAATATCTGATTAAGATATTTACAGAGTGTTGTGCTTAAATTTTTAGCAAATTCTATGTTTTCGAAACGTTCAAACCAATTATAAGATTGTACTAGAATACTAGCAAGGGGAATTGTAACATTTTATATGTTTTTTTTTCTTTTCTGAAGTTAAACTTCTTTTGCAACGGTTTGAATTTAATTATATGAAACGAAAAAGTGTAACGAAAAAGAATTCAAAAAGATGTCGTTTCTAGTCTTATCACCGGAATTAAACCGCGTCGGTTAGTACCAAAATGAGAGCCCGCTTGGGTATACCAATACAAACATTTTTTGAAGTTAAACTTTTCTTGGGAAGGTGTAAGCTCATACTTGCTTTTGTATAATTGACGCGCTAAAAAGGTTAAGGGCATCTTTTCAATCAGCTCAGGCATTTAATTAGAGAATAAAATTAGAGTGCAACAGGAAATATGTTGGGTGATGTGTGGGTGTGATGACTTATGATGACTCGAATCAGGCAACATATTTTTCATTGTGTTAGCTTTTAATTCGCAGACTTTCATTTTCAAAGTTGGTGTTTCTTT
Organism: Rhingia rostrata; assembly: GCA_949824845.1. Classification (NCBI taxonomy): domain Eukaryota; kingdom Metazoa; phylum Arthropoda; class Insecta; order Diptera; family Syrphidae; genus Rhingia; species Rhingia rostrata. Next base: position 4,642,114 of record OX463759.1, read on the forward strand.
CGCTACAAGAGCGTAGGCGGTGATAGGTATAAATATGAAGTATTTTCTGTACCACAATTCTAGTCCATTCGTCTTTTTGTTTTACAAACGCAACAACGTTTCGAAAAGGGCATTTTAATTCTTAAGAATTATTTCAATAAAATGTTTTACTAATTTTCACACCTTGTTGTGACATTAGCGTATCCATTGTTTATTGTTATATTCAACTATCTACGACTGTCAAATACCAACTGACAAATGAGGCATTGAAAGCTGGAGTGACGTAACCTGCATTTTCTCAATTTTGAGTTTATCTCACCATCATGAAGAATTAAAATATTTTATTCGATGCAGAAGTGTCAATAGTTGTGTTATACTTTTCGTGTTATTATTCAAAAAGTTAATCATATAACAGGAAATTATTTTTTTGTAAATTCTTTAGCTACCAATATTTCAATTGTTGTAGTTTGGGGTTACGCCACAGCTGCTTTCAGTGCTTCAAATGTCATGCATAACGAAATGACCTCTGACATAAAAATCACGAGGCAATACGGGACGCGTACGATATTTTAACATTCAATAGGATCTTGTTATCTTTTTCAATAAAATTAGGTCAACACATGTAAAGTATTACGCCAGGCTTTTGTGCGGATCAACCTGCTTTAACGTGTTAGTGGAATATTTTGGTACATAGTTGCAGTTGCAAGTAAGTGATCGCAGTAAAATTCGTAGATAAGCAGTTATAAGTCAGAAGTACGGAACCACTAAAACGATGTCGGCCGATCGTTTGGTTGCACGAAGCCCAGATCTTCTGCGCGGTATTTCAACTCATCAATCATTGCAACACTGGCTCCGTATCTTTCAAAACGATTGTCGTTGACGATAGTGTAGGAGACTTGCTGGGTACATGGCGTGTAATTTTTATACTGGTGTCAACCATCGTCAACGATTATCGTATTAGAAATACTAAAAGTCCCTGATCAACGGTTATTAGTCAGAAGCAATACGAATCACTTAAACGATGTCGGCCGATCGTTTGGTTGGACGAAGTCCAGATCTTCTGCGCGGTATTTCAACTCATCAATCATTGCAACATTGGCTCCGTATCTTTCAAAACGATTGTCGTTGACGATAGTGTAGGAGACTTGCTGGGTACATGGCGTGTAATTTTTATACTGGTGTCAACCATCGTCAACGATTATCGTATTAGAAATACTAAAAGTCCCTGATCAACGGTTATTAGTCAGAAGCAATACGAATCACTTAAACGATGTCGGCCGATCGTTTGGTTGCACGAAGTCCAGTATCTTCTGCGCGGTATTTTAACTCATCAATCATTGCAACACTGGCTCCGTATCTTTCAAAACGATTGTCGTTGACGATAGTGTATGAGACTTGCTGGGTACGTGGCGTGTAATTTTTATACTGGTGTCAACCATCGTCAACGATTATCGTATTTAAAGTACTAAAAGTCCCAGATCAACGGTTATTAGTCTGAAGCAATACGAATCACTTAAACTGGACTTTCTATGGTCCGATACTTTTTTAAGGAGATCCAGTATTAACTTATCAAATTGTTGAGTTAACTCATGAATCTCGAATTACCGCAAGGTTAATTCAGAAACTAAGATGATCATGCACTGAAAAACTAAGCGATAGAAATTTTGAACTGTTGTCGGGTTGATGTTTCTAGATTTAGTTGCATCCTCTACAACAGCCATATCGGTACATACTGTACCTTCTACTCACGGTCGTTGTGAGAAGTTCACGTAGAAGTGCAGCACGCAGTTTATATTTCCCTGTTAAATTAAAGAAACTGCACAGACCCTACACCTATAAAAGCCAGACCCTGAATTCACCGTAACCGCCGTCGTTAATGGTGCTTTCAAGGAGATCTCTCTCAAGGATTACAAGACAAAGTACGTTGTGCTCTTCTTCTATCCCCTGGACTTCACATTTGTCTGCCCAACAGAGATCATTGCTTTCTCCGATCGCGTCAAGGAATTCCGTACCTTTGGCGCTGAGGTGATTGCATGCTTAATCGATTCGCACTTCACCCGTTTGACATGAAAACGTTTGACATTGAAAGTACGATGATCTGTTCTTCTATCCACTGGACTTCACATTTGTCTGCCCAACGGAGATCATTGCTTTCCCCGATCGCGTCAAGGAATTTTGCAGCATTGGCGCTGAGGTGATTGCCTGCTTCCCACATTCGCATTTCGCCCTTTTGACATGGATTAACACCGCTTGCAAGAAGGACTTGGCGAATTAGACATTCCATTGATCGCCGACAAGTCAATGAAGGTTGGTTTGGACAAGTACAGCGGTGGAATCTTAATGGAGTCTTTATTATCATTGATGGCAAGCAAAACTTGCGTCAAATCACAGTCAACGACTGGTCGGTCACAGTGTGGATGAGACTCTTCGTCTCGTCAATGCCTTTCAATTCACCGATGGGCACGGTGAGAACTCGAGAACTCCTCAGCTAAGTAGAAGCCAGACAACAAGTCAATGGTTCCCGATGCAAAGAAGTCTCAGGAGTACTTCTCTGTCGCCAACTTAGTTGTGATTTGGAGGAGATTTGCTTGTTATAACTTTTTTTCAATGCATTCTGTTCGAGAGAGGAGTAACGCGTCTAACGCGAGCGTTGCTGGGCTATTTTACTTACTTAAGTGGTGTAACAGTCCGGAATGAAACTGGACTCAACTAACATGCCTCTTCAATTAGCCTGGTCCTTTGCTAACTGCCTCTATTTGCGCACTCCAAGTTGGTTGAGGTCGGTTTCTACGTGTGCGCGTCACTTAAGGCGAGGTGTTCCTCTACTGCGTTCGACGTCTGGCTGGGAATCGAAGACTCTACGAGCTGGAGTATTGGTGTTCATTCGTTTTACATGTCCTAGCCATCTTAAACGTCCAATGCGGAGTTTTTTGACCAGGGGCATGTCGCTCTACAGCTCGTATAGTTCTTGGTTGATTCTCCGTCTCCATAGCCCGTCAACGCAAACGGGACCGAAGATTTTTCGAAGAATTTTCCACTAAAATCGACCAAGGATTTCTTCTTCCGCTTTTGAGACGGTCCATGCTTCAGCGCCGAAGAGCAGGACTGGGATGATCAGGGTCTTATATAGGATCTCCTTAGTAGTTCCAGTTAGGGCTTTACTACTGAATTGCCTTCTTAGCCCGAACAAAAGCTAAGCTGGGCTATTTTACAGAAATAAAATACCATTTCACAAGTCCTATTCCTGGTTATGATAAGTCTTAGGAAAGCATATTTTCTTCAAGTGCGAAATGACCTAAATGATTTTTAATTGGCCCTCCTATCGTGATGATCTGACAAATCATCCGAGTAGGATCAATTGTCAAGAATAGCCAATCCTAACTTCGCCGTTCGGAGTATGCATGAAACAGGTGGTCCCGCCATCGTGAAAGAAGTACACAGGCACTCATGAATGGTTTTGAGAAAGCTCTGCATGGGTACTAACGAGCCTATTGCGTCGAAAATTTGTATTTTTTTTTGCAAAGCGATTCATATGGTTCTACGGGAGGTATGAAGTCCTCTGGCAAGCTAATTTCGAGCGGCAAAAAGGTATCCTTTCGGAGTTAATTTTTCTCGGGTTTGTTCGAAATCGGAGAATTTTCTATCGAAGTATATGTTACGATTAGCATTTCAAATAGATCTTGCGACGGAATGTAGCGCACATGATCGCACATCGGGATATGCGTAACGTCAAGAATTTTCGACACCTATACGTTGACTTTCTTCCGAAGTTATCCAACTAAGAATGGCTGCGGAAGCGAATTTTAACGGATGCCATGAAAACAATTTGAGTTCCTATCGGAACAGAGTTTCGTCTCGGAAAATTTTCCGAAAGCATAACCCGACAGCGGTGCATATCATTCAAAAAAAGAGTCACCCGTTGCTTAAACTTTTTCTTCCAGAAGTGGTCGACGCGAAACCTATTCAATCAAATTTTTTAAAAAAAAAATTGAAAAATAGTGCCGACAAGATCATCTATTTAAAGAAAACCATTTTGTTCAAACCAAAGCCAATTTTTTTTTCCAAATATCTGGGCAGAGTGTCCATGTCAAGCCTGACCATTTACATGAACCCATGTGGATATACAGCAAAAAAAAAACACCACAAAAAAATCAGCAGGGGATTTAATGAACGCATTAATGAACGTTCACAAAAGGAATCCTTTTTATAAAGGATGTACATATTCCCGTTTGTATAAGGTATACAAATATTTTTTTTGGTTTTATTTTTAGGCACCCCCAACCGCTTTAAATTTTTATTTTATTTTTAATTTTTAGCTTTAAGTTTGTTTACGAAAACCATTTTTATTGAGAATAATTTATCACCCTTGTGAGTCGTGGTGAAAATTATCTCACGAAAGTTTTGTTTACGCTTGAGTATCTGCAATTGAAACTGCAGTTCCTAAACCATCATCTATTTCATAATACCATACAGATAGATGTAGTTCTGCGTAGAAAAGAATGTTTGGTTTGATGGAAGAAACCAACAAAAAAAAAAAAAACCTTAAGAGGAAGTATTACACAATAGTAAGGGTAGGTAATGCGCATGTTCCTTCCGTGTTCATGGCTCGATGTATGTACATGTAGTGGATAAATGCCTGTTTATATGTGTGTGAACTTGTTTACCAAAGTAAAAGAAAGCATTTGAGAGAACGTATCAACGGAAAAAAGGGGAAAAATAATAACAAAATAAGATAAATAACCAATTAAGCAGAAATGTGAAAATCCTATCTCTACTCCTTGAAAGTAAAAACATTCAAGAAAAAATTTCAGGCTTAGCAATTTTTTTTTTTAATTTAAATTAGATGAACTTTTTTTTTTTTTTTTGAGTGGTGGGTATCTTTTATGTTGGGTTGAGTGTTTCAATGGAATGCGATGAGGAGGGTTGTTCGAAATCCAATTTATATTTATCCCTACTCGAAGTATATGCACAAGTGAGCTTTATAGTGCATCGTCACTTTGGATGTGCGATATGTAATCATGTTCAAAGGCTTTCTTTGAAAACTTTATTTTTCTAAGATAGTTTTGTCTTGAGGTACAGAACTTCGAATTGAAATAACACACAAGCAAATCGTTTTAAAGTCCATCAGTTTGGCTATATTGGAAGAATAATTTTATGCCATTAATGTTGAAATATAAATTCGGGCATGTGGCCGCCGCGGCTGGTTCGAATACAGCCAAGTCTAGAGTTCCAATTTTCAACCACTTTTTCGAGCATTTGGGGCCGTATGTCGGCAATAACGCCACGACTGTTGGCTTCCGAGTCCCCTAACATTTCTGGTTTGCTGTCGTAGACGAGCGACTTCACATATAGCCAAAGAAAATAATCCAATGGTGTCAAATCACACGATCTTGGGTTGCCAATTGACAGGTCCATTCCGCGAAATTGTGCGCTCATCGAATGTTTCCTTAAATGGATTGTGAAGTGCGTTGTGCGGCATGTAGCGCCGTCTTGGTGGAACCACATACCATCCACATTCATGGCATCCAATTCAGGAACAAAACGGTCGGTGACCATGGCTCTATACCGGTCTCCATTAATAGTAACTGACTCTGCAGCATCATTTCGGAAGAAGCATGGCCCAATGACTCCACCAGCCCATAGAGCACACCAAACGGTCAGATTTTATGGATGTAATGGCGTCTCAGGGGTCTCATGTGGATTCTCTTCACTCCAAATGCGGCAATTTAGCTTGTTGACGTAGCCATTCAACCAAAAATGAGCCAAATATCTCAACAAAATCTTGCGATGAAAATCAGCATCGAAGTCAATCTCATTTTCGGCCCATACACCAAAATCGCGACGCATTGCATAGTCTCGCGACTTTAATTCTTGCACAAGCTGGATCTTGTAAGGTCGTAAGCCAAGATCTTTGCGCAAAATCTTCAATAAAGTTGATCGGCAAAGCTCCAATTGCTATGCACGGTGGCGAATGCTGGATTTTTTAAGGTCGTAAGCCAAGTTCTTTGCGCAAAATCTTCCATAAAGTTTCTGAACAAAGCTCCAGTTGCTGTGCACGGTGGCGAATCGATTCATTCGGGTCCTCTTCAACACTTTGCTCTACAGCGGCAATTGTTTGTTTGGTGCGCACTGTTCGACGTCTCTGCGGATGCGTATTGTCACATAGAGTAAACGCAGTGCGAAAACGATAAATTTTTAACCGAACTTATTGCTCTGATGGACGATTATATCGACCATAAAAGGGACGGAGCAAGTGGTAAACTTCGCGATCTGAATCATTATCTTCGAAATAAATTTTCACGATTTGCAAACCTTTTTCAGTTGCCAACGTGTTCATTATGAAATGGCAAACCAAACCGAACATAAATGACATTAGAGTTGCCCGATTTGACCACAAAAAATCAGTTCTATCTCTATTCGAACAACCAACCTTTAAAAAAACACCCTTACTTACTTACTTAAGTGGCGCGGCGTTATAGTCCGGAAAAAAGCTGGGCCTTAACCAATATGCCTCTCCAATTAGCCCGGTCCTTAGCTAACTGCCTAAAGTTGAGCACTCCAAGTTGGTTGAGGTCGGTTTCTTTATGTGCGCGCCACTTAAGGCGAGGTCTTTCTCTACTGCGTCTGACGTCTGGCTGGGAATCGAAGACTCTGCGAGCCGGAGTATTGTTGTCCATTCGTTCTACATGTCCTAGCCATCTTAAACGTCCAATGCGGAGTTTTTTGACCAGCGGTATGTCGCTGTACAGCTCGTATAGTTCTTGGTTGATTCTCCGTCTCCATAGCCCGTCAACGCAAATGGGACCAAAGAATTTTCCTCTCAAATCGAAGAAGGATTTCTTCATCCGCCGGTCCCTGCTTCAGCGCCGTAGAGCAGGACTGGGATTATCAGGGTCTTGTATAAGATCTCCTTAGTAGTTCGAGTGCGGGCTTTATTACTGAATTGCCTTCCTAGCCCGAAGAAACAGCGGTCGGCAAGAGTAATTCTTCGTTTAATTTCTGACGAAATGTTGTTGTCAGAGTTAATAATGGAGCCGAGATAGATGAAGTCCCTTAGTACCTCAAAGTTATATCTGTCAATGGTGATGCTCTGTCCAATTCGTCGATGTTGTGTGTCATTTCGTGTTGAAAGCATATACTTCGTCTTGCCCTCATTTATATCTAAACCCATTTTTGCCATGTCCTTGTCTATACCAGCAAACGTGGCTATGACATCACGTTGGGTCCGACCAATAATGTCAATATCGTCGGCGTATGCTAGTAGTTGTACCGATTTTTGGAATATGGTGCCTCTGGTGTTGGTTCGTGAGTTTTGCACAATCCTCTCAAGGCTCAGATTGAAGGAGTCACATGACAGCGCATCGCCTTGCTTAACCCCTTTTTTGGTATCAAATGTGTCCGTGAGGTCGTTTCCGATCCTGATGGAGCAGCGAGAATTCTCCATCGTTATCCTACACAAACGGACGAGTTTGGGCTCTGAATAGTTCGACTCTATAGATGCTGTCGTCGCTGTAGGCTTTGAACTCGATGAATAGGTGGTGGGTATCGATTTGGATTTCTTGGGTTTTTCCAGGATCTGGCGAAGTGTGAAGATTTGATCGGTTGCGGACTTTTCTGGCCTAAAACCACACTGATAAGGGCCGATCAGGTTGTTGGTAACCTGTTTCAGGCGTTCACATATTACGGCAGATAGGATCTTGTAGGCGATGTTGGGGAGACTAATCCGAGTGGATCAGGTAAACGATGCTGAGGTACCATTCCGACCAGATTTGGCTTATTAGTTGGTGGATATTACTTACCAAGTCATCTCCGCCGGCTTTATATAGCTCGGCGGGAAGGTCGTCATTTCCGGCAGCCTTATTAATCTTGAGTTTAGATATTGCTATCCTCACTTCACTCAGGTCAGGTGGTCGGCAGTTTTCGCTATCCCAATATTAAAGGGCTCGTTCTGCCTGCCAGCGGAATGTTGTTCGTCATCGCCGTTTAACCGTCTGCAGAAGTGTTTCTTACATGTCCTCAGCATCGACTGTGACTCAACTACGACATTTCCTTGTTCATTTCGACAGCATTCTGTTCGAGTCTTTTATCCTTGGCTTTTACGTTTTACACTTTGGTTAAACATGCGAACACCGTTCCTGGAGTCCTCCTCTATATCCTCGTTCGCGCGCTTTTCTTGCTCTTTTTTCTTTTTTCTGAAAAGCCGGTGTTCTTCCCTTCTTCTCTGCCTATAGAGCTCAACGGCAGCTCTCGTCTTCACCTGCAGCTTAGCCTTGTAGGCCTGTCTGTCGGCATTCCACATCAAACCAGGGTTTTCTTGCTGGTGGGTACGAGAAACCTAGCACATCAGTTGCGGCTGATCTAATGGCATGTTGGCAGCGTTGCCATTGTTATTCGACATTTAATGCTGTCGGTATGGTGTTAATCGAGGGGTTTAGGGATACGCGTTGCGCGAAGGTCTTCGCGGTCTCTTGCGATTGCAATCTTTGGACATAAATTTTTTTCACAGTATTTCTGGATTGTGGTGGCGTGGTGGATAACCGCAATCTAACCTTGGCTGCAACAAGGTAGTGGTCCGAGTCGATGTTAGCTCGACATTCGATGCTGCTGGTATGGTGTTAATCGAGAGGTTTAGGGATATGCGTTGCGCGAAGGTCTTCGCGGTCTCTTGCGATTACAGTCTTTCGACAAAATATGTTTTCCCAGTATTTCTGGATTGCTGTGGCGTGGTGGATATCCGCAATCTAAGCTTGGCTGCAACAAGGTAGTGGTCCGAGTCGATGTTAGCTTCTCGGAATGTTCGGACATCCAAAATAGTGGATGCGTGGCGCTTGTCTATCGCTATGTGATCAATTTGGTTGACCGTTCGTTGATCTGGAGACCGCCATGTCCCCTTATGTATATCGAGGTGAGGAAACCGTGTGGTGGCTATAGTCGCATTTCGTTCAGTAGCGAAGTCAATTAGCCTCAGACCGTAACCAGACGTGTTGTCGTGTAGGCTATGTTTTCTTCCTACCTTTGTGTTAAAATCTCCCTGGACGATTTTAACGTCGTACTTCGCTCATAGGTTATGTCAAGGACCTCATAGAAGCAGTCCTTAGCTATATCATCTTTTTTCTCCGTTGGGGCGTGAGCGCATATAATGCTTATGTTGGCGAATTTGGCCTTGATGCGGATTCTTACAATGCGTTCGCTAATGTCTTGGAAACATAAGACTTCTTGCCTAGGTCTGGCACTTATAACAAATCCGCATCCTAATAGTCGCTGTTTCTGCTCACTATGAAACGGTCCGTAGTAAATGTCACAGTTTTTCATCCTCTTTTTGCCCGGTCCATACTATCGTATTTCTTGGATCGCAGTAATGTCTGCTTTGTAGCAGTTTAGGGCTTCCGCTAGTTGTTCGTTTGCACCTCTACTGTTTAATGTCCCCACATTCCAGATGCAGATACGACAGATACGTGTCGTCAACAATAAAATCAGTCCTTTCCGAGGCTTTTGGTTGCTTCGTAACATACATTTTTTCCATGGTTGGATAGTTAACCCAAAGCACAACCCCAAACCTGGAGGGCTATCAGTATCCACTACGGGATTGAGCTCTGCCGTTGGCCTTACGGTTCATCCGCCACCATCTCTCTTCAAGGGGCCTGACTTACCATTGAAATTCCTAGACAACCTGTGGTCCGAAAATTTGAAGCAGCTTGTCTAGGTTCGCGTGGGACAGCAGGCCGGGTATTCATTCCGTGCCGTTCTGACCTGTCTGTTTATAGTGTTGCTGTTTTTCGTCGTGTTATCAACAATCGCGCTTATCGTTTAGCAAGCCAAATCCGATTGGATGAGACCAGTACCCGATGTTTACGACTTGGAGGTTAAAAATAAGAACTTGATGTGTAGTCAGAGTTACAACTACTAGACATTGCCAAGTTAAGGTCAATCAGAGTCTACCCCCATTGTGTACAGCACCCAAAGCCCACATTTTGGCTTTACTAATTTTAATGACGTAATAAGCGATCCGCACAGCGGATTGTAGCCTTCTCATATGTTTGAAGTTTTGTTCTCTCTTTTTCACAAGCGGCTGACCGTCAGGGTTACCAATGAGAAATTTGAAGCTGCAAGAAAAAAAATCACCCAAGGGTGAAAGAGGATATTTTTGTATTTTAGCATTTGAGTTTCACGGTTTAGTTATTGAAATGCTAATTCTTCCGTATCTACAAGCCCGTAATTCCAAACGACGTTATGGACGTATTTGTTATAAAAGTGTAGAAAACAAAGTGTACGCCATGAATTCTGCAACCATAAAAACTATCCGCTGATAGCCCAGTCCAGCTGTAGAACAGCTAATTGTAATAGATTTCCCTCTTTTTTTGGTACTTTATTCGAAACAAATCCGCTAAAACTATTATGATTGGGTAGATTTGTATGAATAGAAATGAGTGCAGCATAGGATAAGGGCTGCATAAATACTTACGCACATTTAGATGTGTTTTAGCGAATTCTAATGCACTAGGCTATCATAAAAATTCAATTAACGAATTTTCGTATGTAAGCTTAATTAAGCAAATCTACCATTACGCTAGGTTCTGACTGAGCAAATACCCTCATTTTGGCATTAAATTTGCAAATACGATCGAATATTACTGAATTTCCCATATAAATTCAATTTTCCGTAATGTGATAATACCATCACATTTTTTTGGAAATATGGTTTCTAAGGCCCGGTTTTTCTCAGTTAACTGAGTTCTCAGAGTTAACTGACCTCGAAACAAATTTAATCCAGACTTCACTCATGAAGCAGTTTTTCAGTGCGGGACTAAATTTGATTGCAAGTGTGGTGATATGATATGGTAGCACTCATGATTTATCGATTTTACGGTCAAAAAGTTATCGAAATGTATAGAATCTTGAACAGCTCAGTTATCAGCTGTTTGTTTTCTTTTTTCCCATTCGACTAAAACAGGGTTTTGTTGCGATCTTAAAAGTCTTTTTCTTCTTGAAACAGTCAAACTCAGTTCCGAGTCGCTGGGATCTTATCGTGCACGAACAAGGTGGCGCAAAAGTAATCCTCCTATCAGAAAATGCTATAAATTTTGCGATTGGCTACTTATGTCAGTTCTGTTTTGACATTTGTGTGGTAAACACATGCGAAATACACGTTAATAAACAATGTTACGCTATACTGCTCCAGAACGCGGAATATTGGCGACTATTTATTTGAGCAATAATCGGTCCGTGACTTTGGCACAACGTGAATTTCGTCGCAGATTTCCTAGCCGTCCAAAGCCTACTGGTGAAACACTGCGACGTTTAGACGCTCGCCTCGAAGAGACTGGCACAACACGAGATGCTGCCAGGCGAGGCAGACCCCGGAGTAGCCGTTCTGCAGAGAATATTGCTGCTGTAGCTGAAGATGTCATGGAAGCGCCGTCGACATCGACCAGATGACGTGCCACGCAAATGGGTATCAGTCGACGGTCTTTACAGCGAATTTTGGTACAAGATATGAAGATGTTTCCGTACAAGGTCCAGACGGTACATCAGCTGTTAGCTGCTGACCGCCAATCGCGTCTAACATGATTTTTCATCAAAAATAATCATGAGCCCCATTTCCATCTTAGCGGGTACGTAAATAAGCAATATTTACGCTTCTGGGGCACTGAAAATCCGCGTGCAACCCACGAAGAGCCATTACACCCGCTCAAAGTCACTTATGGTGTGCTGTTTTCGCTGGAGGAGTCATCGGACCTTTTTTCATCGAAGACGTCGCGGGCCAAACGGTTAGCGCTACAGAGCAATGATCAACGAGTTCTTTTTGCCGCAACTTGATGAATTGGGATTGGAAGACATGTGGTTCCAACAGGACGGTGCCACGGCACACACTGCACGTGCCACAACCGATATGGTGAAGCATGCATTTCCCGGGCGCCTAATCTCCCGTTTTGGCGATTTGCACTGGCCAGAAAGATCGCCTGATTTGACCGCTCGAGACTTCTTTTTGTGGGGCTATTTGAAGTAGCGGGTTTATGTCAACAAGCCTCAGACTCTTGCAGCTCTTAAAGACAATATCCGTCAAGAATGTGAGGACCTATCGCCGGAAGTTTTGGCCAAAGTGATGGAAAATGCCATAAAAAGGGCTCAAATGACAATCAACTGTGGCGGCGGCCATTTACATGACGTCATATTCTCGACTTGATGTAAAAAAAAATTAAAAGACCAAATAAAAATAATCCACGAGAAGAATCAAAGTTTTTCATTTGTTTTTTAAATTACTGCCAAAAAACATTGGAAGGTTATTTTTGCGCCACCTTGTATTTTTTTTTTCTAAAATATTGATAAAATGTCCACAGAAATACAATTGAAAATAATTGTAGGTTCCAAACTTTCTGGGTTAAGTCGAGGTTAACTCGTGAATTAAATTGACCGAGATAGTACTTTCTCGAATTATCTCGAGTTTAATCCCGAAACTAGGATAGTATTGCACTGAAAAACCGGGTAAAATAGTCCGTTGAACAAACGAACAAGCCTTTTCTAATTGGAATCGAAAAAACTGAAATGTCAAATTGGAATTCATGGACAAAGGGATGAAATTAGTTGTAAAAATGTTAACATTCCGAATTTTCTTCCGAAAAATGATTTATTTTTTCGAGTCTGCTATTTATATGACAATTACGAAGCTTATTGCTTTGTATTTGTTGCTGTTAAAGGGTTTTTCAATAAGAGCGCTACAAAAGTTTTTTTTTTAAATAAATTAAAAACGGTTTTGGATATCAATGAAATTCTTTATTCTTGTGAAATGCCATTATGTATGGAACTCGATTTCTTTTGCATGGCCACCACGGGCACGCTTGCAGAAGTCCAGACCGAATTTTCGACGGTTTTCAAGCACAAATCGGCCGATACTGCTGCAATTTCACGTTCGATATTTGTACGAAGTTCATCAATCGCCGCTGGCTTGTTGGCATAGACCATAGACTTGACGTAGCCCCACAGGAAATAGTCTACCGGCGTCAAATCGCACGACCGAGGCGGCCAAGCGACTGGACCATTTCGTGGGATAACACGTTCTCCAAACTTGGTTTCCAATAAATTGATTGTGGCATTCGCTGTGTGGCTTGTGGTGCCGTCCTGTTGGAACCACATGTCCTCCAAGTCCATATCATCCAATTGGGGCCAAAAATATTAGGCTACCATTGAACGGCAGCGGTTCCCATTCACAGTAACGTGCCGGTCTTGATCATCACGGAAGAAGTACGGCCCAATGACGCCGCCGGCCCATAAACCACACCAAACCGTCATTTTTTCGGGATGCAATGATGACTTATAGAGTACGTGAGGATTGCTGCCTGACCAATACCGCATATTTTGTTTATTGACGACGCCATTCAGCCAGAAATGAGCCTCATCGCTGAAAATGATTTTTCGATGAAAATCCTAATCATTTTCAAGTTGTTACTCAGCCCAATTCACGAACGCTTCTGGTGGTCAAGCGGCTTCAGTTCTTGCGTCAATTTAATCTTGTAAGGATGTAGGCCAAGATCTTTTCGCAAAATTCGCCACAACGACGTCACAGAGATGCCCAACGCTTGAGAACGACGTGTGAGAGACACATTTGGGGTTTCTTCAACTGAAGCCTCAGCGGCAGCAATGTTCTCGACACTACAAGCACTTCTTTGTCTCACTAGCACGGTAACATTTTGGACTGTACCTGTGGATTCAAATTTTTCCACTCGACGCTCAATTGTTGATCTGCTAGGACGATTATGATGACCATAAATTGGACGTAGCGCTCTGAACGTTGAGGCCACTGACTCCGAATTTCGGTTGCAAATTTTAATAATTTCGACTCGTTGTTGGATCGTATATCCTTCTATCATAAAATGGCAAACCTTACTGAAGTGAAATGTCAAAAGAGCGGCAAGAATTATGGCATCGTTTGCTGTCCCTGTCGCTCAAATTTTGTAGCGTCCCTGTTGAAAAACCCGATATTTCGTCCAGAACCTCCACGGAGTGTTCCATTTTAAGGCGTGCGGAGTATGAAAAGTATTTTGTAGATTTCTCGCCACATCAAAGTAACTAATAATTGAGTTCGTAAGAAAATATCTATGTTTGTACGACATGGGTAATGTACATTAAAAAAAATGTTTTTAAGGCCGATTCTAGTTCTCGGCACAACCGGTGCGGTGGTATTCTCCGACTTTATTTATCTTTTTATTTATGGCGTGAACCCGAATTCTTTTTTTTTTCGAGAACTTCACATGGCAAATAATAATTCCTTACACGAATTGCTTGACATTTTATTAAAATTAAAATCTTAATTATTTTTGACCACTCTCTGTTTGACGGTCTTAACCGCGTTAAGGACGCCACGTCAAAATAATCTAAATTTACAATCTAGTCTAAAAAACGCTTTCTGTTTGACGGAGCCTTTAATGTCAGTTGTCGAACGTAAATCGCAAACTGTCAATGTGTCAATTGCGTTAAAATTTAAGCCGGTGGATAATTTTTGACATTGGTATTGTGAATGGAGACTTCAAAATTTTAACTTGGTCAACAGCTCGATAAAATTAATGCAGTGGCTAATTTTTTAAAATTTGGTATACCGACTCCCTACTCAGTAGTGACAGGAATGTAAAGCACACTCGGAGATTATTCCTCGTTACAAGTGTTCACATGTTGACATTCATTTTATTAAATAAAAAGTAAGGGACATGGCGCAAAGTTATAGTCACTTAAAGTAGACCATTTAATTATTTTTTCACGTACTAACACGTTTTGATGAATATAGTCGTCAAAAAGTGTAATTCCGCGTTATCACTCTGCATTAAAGTTAAAGCAACCGAAACCTGACTTTAAATATTTAATGCAGAGTTAGCGTAATGTCATCTGCCATTTTCAAATCGGGCAACGGCACAAAGCAGCTGAATTATTCTTCGCTGTCACTTTTAGGTGTGTTTGAGAGTGTTCAATGAAATTGGGTTTGTTTGATTGTCAGAACTGTCACCTTTTAAGTGAGTTTGACTTAGCGCCATTTTAAAAAGTGTCAATTGATGAAAATAGGTTAAAGCTAGCTTTTAACTTAAAGTAGTATGTTAACTAGTGTGGAGTTAAACCCTTAATCATCTATTGACTATAAATTTGCGCCGATGTCTTTTATATCAGTAACTGTAATGAAAGTTGTAAAATAAACTGAAATTGGATTAAAAAAAAAAATGGTTTCAAAAATGTTATAATTACATTTGTTTCGCTTTATGTGAATTATGTAGCAGGGTGGATATCTTTAGTCACGAGCACAAATTGTACAACAATATTTCTTTTGTTGACAATAATTCATAATTAATTGTGTGTGTCATTTGCGTTAAACTTTTAGCCAGTGGATAAATTTTGACATTATTATGGTGACTAGAGACTTCCAAATTTTTACCTGCTCAACAGCTCGCTAAAATGTGTCCAGTGGCTAATTTTTGACATTTGATATGCCTACTGTGATGTGACAGAGATGGAAAGCACCTGCAGAAATGTCAAAAATTAGCCAGTGAATAAAGTTTAACCCCCATTTTAACGCAATTGACACACGGCCTGACAGACTTTTTTATGACTTTTCTAAAAACTATTTGGTATTTTTTGTATTACAAGAAATTATAACGAAAGGAAATTTGTTTCAATTCTTTAAACAAATTGTTCAAAAAGGTAATAAAATAAAATCCCAACGAATTAATACAGTTAAATGCCACCTTTTTCTTTTTTGTTGTATTTGGAAATGTGCTCTTTCGAACTCCAGTTAATTCACTAAATATATCAAAGGTATTCATGCGACGTCGAAAACTCGTTGTAAACGATGTAAATGTGGAAAAATTACGACGTAGTAAATGAACTGTCAAAATTTGTATGGGAAATCTTATACAATAAGATCCGAAATTTACCACACAAATTGGGTGTGTAAACTGAGACGTTAAACGTGGTCGTAAAGTTACTATTTTTAGCACGTTGTGAACTCACGACGTTGCATGAATACCCTTATTGTCTAGGTGAATTAAATAGAAGTCAGATTTACTCATTAGTTAATTATTTTGAGCCTAAGTTTTCAAAATTACAGTCCTTGGTCGTTGTCTGAAAACTCGTTGTAAACGTTGTAAATGTGGGATAATTACGACGTAGTAAATGAACTCTCAAAATTTGTATAGGAAATCTTTTACAATAAGATCCGAAATTTACCACACGAATTGGGAGTGTAAACTGAACTGTCAAAATGTGTATAAGAAATCTTTTACAATAAGATCCGAAATTTACCACACAAATTGGGTGTGTAAACTGAGACGTTAAACGTGGTCGTAAAGTTACAATTTTTAGCACGTTGTGAACTCACGACGTTGCATGAATACCCTTATTGTCTAGGTGAATTAAATAGAAGTCAGATTTACTCATTAGTTAATTAGTTTGAGCCTAAGTTTTCAAAATTACAGTCCTTGGTCGTTGTCTGAAAACTCGTTGTAAACGTTGTAAATGTGGGATAATTACGACGTAGTAAATGAACTCTCAAAATTTGTATAGGAAATCTTTTACAATAAGATCCGAAATTTACCACACGAATTGGGAGTGTAAACTGAACTGTCAAAATGTGTATAAGAAATCTTTTACAATAAGATCCGAAATTTACCACACAAATTGGGTGTGTAAACTGAGACGTTAAACGTGGTCGTAAAGTTACAATTTTTAGCACGTTGTGAACTCACGACGTTGCATGAATACCCTTATTGTGAATTAAATAGAAGTCAGATTTACTCATTAGTTAATTAGTTTGAGCCTAAGTTTTCAAAATTACAGTCCTTGGTCGTTGTCTGAAAACTCGTTGTAAACGTTGTAAATTTGTAAATGTGGGATAATTACGACGTAGTAAATGAACTCTCAAAATTTGTATAGGAAATCTTTTACAATAAGATCCGAAATTTACCACACGAATTGGGAGTGTAAACTGAACTGTCAAAATGTGTATAAGAAATCTTTTACAATAAGATCCGAAATTTACCACACAAATTGGGTGTGTAAACTGAGACGTTAAACGTGGTCGTAAAGTTACAATTTTTAGCACGTTGTGAACTCACGACGTTGCATGAATACCCTTATTGTCTAGGTGAATTAAATAGAAGTCAGATTTACTCATTAGTTAATTAGTTTGAGCCTAAGTTTTCAAAATTACAGTCCTTGGTCGTTGTCTGAAAACTCGTTGTAAACGTTGTAAATGTGGGATAATTACGACGTAGTAAATGAACTGTCAAAATTTGTATAGGAAATCATTTACAATAAGATTCGAAATTTACAACACAAATTGGGTGTGTAAACTGAACTGTCCAAATGTGTATAAGAAATCTTTTACAATAAGATTCGAAATTTACCACACAAATTGGGTGTGTAAACTGAGACGTTAAGCGTGGTCGTAAAGTTACTATTTTTAGCACGTTGTGAACTCACGACGTTGCATGAATACCCTTATTGTCTAGGTGAATTATATAGAAGTCAGATTTACTCATTAATTAATTAGTTTGAGCCTAAGTTTTCAAAATTACAGTCCTTGGTCGTTGTCTGAAAACTCGTTGTAAACGTTGTAAATGTGGGATAATTACGACGTAATAAATGAACTGCCAAAATTTGTATGGGAAATCTTTTACAATAAGATCCGAAATTTACCACACAAATTGTGTGTGTAAACTGAGACGTTAAACGTGGTCGTAAAGTTACTATTTTTAGCATGAAACGGCTAACGTTGCGTTTTTTAAAGTTACAATTTTTAGCACGTTGTGAACTTACGACGTTGCATGGAAACCCTAATTGTCTAGGTGAATTGAATTGAAAATCAAAATCAACTCATAGGTGAATTAGTTTTTGCCAAAGTTTTATAAATGACAGTCTTTGTTCGTCAGCTGAAAATCACTATTTTCTGCGGTATAAAAACCTTTACTTAACTTCGTTAAATTCACTTTAAGCCAAGGAAAACAGGAGCAAGCACGTAAACCCCAGTCGTCCACCCTCCACCCGTTCTTTTATTCGATAAATTCCTCCCAATTCGATGCGCAATAAATGCAAAAACATTGTACAGTTCGATGACAATCCTTGCATTTATGTGTTTGGCAACACTTCAAACTGAATGCAGTTATGAAATATTCAAACAACGCAACTAGCTCCTTAAAAATAATAGAATTTTCCAAAGAACAGCTTTTTCTACTCAAAGTGACGCATTTCACTGTCTCCAGTGAGAGCGAGAGAAGAGAAAAGGGATCCAAGGAACTGAGAAGGCCCACGACAAGTGCCGAATGCCGACTAATGCCTTAGCGTGTAAACTTTAACAAGCTTCCCCCATAGAATACGTACGTATATACCTACGAGTCGCAGACCTAATTTATGCGTTCGCATTAGTGCGCAAGTGTAGAAAAACCTTTCCACGTGGTAGTCACTGTACGGTCCCTTGAAAATGTGAACAAATTATATCACACATATAGTTTTGGCTTATTTGTGTATTCTTTCATAGAGAAAAAAAACGATACGCAACGTATTTGTAAATATTTTCAACGTCGCAAATGTCACTTAAAACGTCAAATTTTTGTCGTTTTGATTGGTTCCCCACAAGCGTGCAAACACGGTCCATTGTTATGATAAATATACTCACAATATCTTATATCGTAAAGTATTACGTAAATTTAAAAATAAAATAAAATTGTTTCACTTTTGTGTTACGTACGCTCTTGAAAATATTTGATGTTGCTTTCTTATGCGATTGTATGGGTGTATTATGTGAACGAGAGCTTATATTATCAGGGAATCCCTGTGAAATAGTTGTTATGTGCTTGTAAGTACCTAGTTTTTCGTTTGTATTTTCCATATAGATAATTTTTTTTTTTTTTAATATTTTTGTTGTTATGGTTTTTGTCACTAATGAATTGGAGAGTATCATTGCCGTCAGTACATGCATAAATATGATACACTGTCAGATTACACTTTATGGAAAATGAAATTTTGACAGATATGCAAGACGTAAATGTAATCGTGTGCAACCTTATCACATGTGTCCTTGAATTTCGCGCATAAGCTGAGGGTTTTTTTTTTGTTTTTTTCATTGTGTGGGTGTTGTATGATGTTTGAGGGTGTTTGTTGGTTGATTTTGAAGGATTAGAAGAAGAACAAGCATAAATGCCACCATAATTTTTAACAATAACAATAAAACATTGACGTCGATGTGGATATTAGAGAAAGTGCATACACTGGTAGACATCCTTTACAGTTACAAATTATATATGAACAAGGGGATGATGACGAACAACCGACAAACTTAAAATATTTCATTCCAAAGGAATAGTTAAATCATTTTGTATATTACCGTTGCATGCAGTATTAGTTCAATGCGGAATATTCACTTTTGTTCTGGTTATTTGTGAAGGGCCTTTCGAATTTCGGTAGGGTTTTTTCAAGCGGCCATGTTGTTTTTTTTTTCACCATGGAAAGTTAAAGCGAAATAACAAAATTTATTTTTAAATCAGGGAAAATATTCCGCGCATTACGTGGTACTTATCGTAGACATGACCGTCATTCTGAGTCGACTATTCAAGGTTTGGTGGGGGGAACTTAAACAAAAAATTTTAGCTGACCTAAGAATTTAAGGTAAATGACCGCGATTATTCACTGATTGGGCTTTGGGGGAGTTTCGCCCAGTTTTGGATGAATTGTTGAGCAAGTAAAAACTATGGTGACATATTTAAATTTGGGTGTACAATAAGTCACGTAAAACGTAATTTTGATAGAAAATACCGATTTTTAGTTTGAAAGCTAAAATTTTGTTTGATTCATAGAATTTGGTGGTACCTATACTGATTACAGATTGTGGTTATGCATGGTATAGCACATTGCTTCCAATTATGTATTCTGTTATTGAAATTTTCTATGACCGTATAAATTATGAATTATGTCACTGTTCAGCTCGTATAGATCTCGGTTGAATCTGCGTCTCTATAGCCCGTCAACGCAAACGGGACCGTAGATTTTTCGAAGAATTTTCCTCTCGAATCGACCAAAGATTTATTCATCCGCTTTTGAGACGGTCCATGGTTCATAGCCGTAGAGCAGGACTGTGATGACCGGGGTCTTATTTAGGATCTCCTCAGTAGTTCTAGTGAGAGGCTTTACTACTGAATTGCCATCTAAGCCCGAAGAAACAGCGGTTGGCAAGAGTAATTCGTCGTTTGATTTCTGACGAGATGTTGTTGTCAGAGTTAATTAATAGCGGAGCCGAGGTAGACAAAGTCCCGTACTACCTCAAAGTTATATCTGTCAATGGTGACGTTCAGTCCAATTCGTCGATGTTGTGGGTTCTATTGTGTTGACAGCATATATTTAGACTTGCGCCCTTATTTACTGCTAAACCCATTTCTGCCGCTTCCTTCTCTATACTAGCAAACGTGGCTATGACATCACGTTGAGTGCTACCAATGGTGGCAATATCATCGGCGATTGCTAGTAGTTGCACCGCTTTTTGGAAAATTGTGCCTCTGGTGTTGCTCGGTCATACGTTAGCGCATCGCCATGCTTCAATCCTTTTTTGGAATCGAATGTGTCGGTGAGGTCGTTTCTGACCCTGCCGGAGCAGCGACGATTCTCCATCGTCATCCTACACAAACGGACAAGTTTGGGCGGTATATCAAAACTAGACATGGCTCGGTATAGTTCGTCTCTGCTGTCGTATGTGGCTTTGAAATCGATGAATAGGTAGTGGGTATCGACTTGAACTTTAGCTTTTTTTTCAAGATCTCCCGAAATGGGATCATAGGGCTAGGAAAAGAGCCATTTTTACAGCTAATCGCTATAGCTGCCGCTTTGAAATCGATTTGGACTTCTTGGGTTTTTTTTCAGGATCTTCCGAAGTGTGAAAAATTTGATCGGTTGCGGAATTTCCTGGCCTAAAACCACACTGATTTGGGCCGATCAGGTTGTTGGTAAATGATTTCTGGAGTTCACATATCACGGCAGAAAGGATCTTGTAGGCGATGTTGAGGAGATGTATGCCTCTGTAGTTGGCGCAGTTCAGAGGGTCTCTTTCTTTGTGGATCGGGCAGATGATGCTGAGGTTCCATTCTTCAGTTATGCATTCATCTGACCAGATTTGGCTTATGAGTTGGTGGATGTTTCATCTCCGCCGGCTTTATGAAACTCAGCCCATCTATTCCGGCTGTCGTTGGCAATATTGAAGGGTTCGTTATCCTGGCAGCGGAATGTTGTTCGTCATCGCTGCTTAACAGTCTGCAGAAGTGGTTCTTCCATATCCTCGTCGTCGTAAAGCCACATTCATGTCATTTATGTCTTATGATTGGAGCTCCATTTGGCTTTATGTCACTTGCTTCATTCGGCCTAATGTCGCTTTATCGAAGTGTCATATTGCCAAATGCATCCTCATCGACTGTGTCTCAACTACGATATTTCCTTGTTCATCTTGACATGATTCTGTTCGAGGCTGGTATCCTTGGCTTTGACGTTTTACACTTTGCTAAATCTTGCGAACATCATTCCTGGAGTAGCACCTCTCTAAATCCTCAGTCGCGCACTTTTCTTGCTCTTTTTTTCTTCTTTATGAAAATCCGGTGTATTTCCCTTCTTCTCTGCCTGTATCTCTCAGTGGCAGCTCTCAACTTCACGTGTTTCCTTAAATTTTTTTAAGGTTATTTGGAACGAAAAGATGATATCCTGTTACTTAAAAAGGTGACGTAATAGACAAAATCGGAAATCATTTTCGCATTCAGCTGCCAAAAATAATTCAAAAACAAGAGTCAGGTATGAGTCAACCAGATGTGTGCTCTTCAGGGTGCCGGGATATAACGCCAAGCTTCATAAGGCCAAATCTATGAACAATTTGGTTACATGACGCTTTTCGAAAGTAACGTAAGGTCAATTTCTAGCATTTGGTGCTATGACACTTTGATAAAGCGTCAAAGCGCCAATTTAGTTTTATGGCGCTTCCAATTGAATTTTATATTTTCTTCGCTGATATGTGTATATACAATTTTATTTGAGCTCCATTTGGCTTTATGTCACTTTTCTCAGTTGGCCTAATGTCGCTTTATCGAAATATCATAATGCCAAATGCTAGAACATGGTCTTATGTCACTTTATAAAAGCGACGTAAGACCAAGTTTTAGCTTTTGCCAATAGGACACTTCGATAAAGCGACATTAGGCCGAACGAGGAAAGTGACATAAAGCCAAATGGAGCTCCAATTATAAGACATAAATGACATGAGTTTGACTTTACGACGCTTGGTTTTATGTCACGGCACCGTTCTCCAGAAAGACGAAGAGGGAAGTATATCTCCATATTCGTGATTTGACAGTTTCAATTTTTCTTCACATCAAATCACCTGAACAGACCTTATAAAGGGTGTTCCATAATTCACACAAAATCAGAATTTTGCGCCATTTAATAGTCCTCTGTTGCCAACGGAAAAAATCAACGTGACAGCTAACAGATCAGGGTTAGTAGAAATTAAGAACAAGGTATTTTCACTGTTGAGCAATATTTTTAAAATAATGAAGGATTGTCATCTACAGTTCGCAATTTTCGTACAAAATATATGACCGCGGCCATATTAGTGATTCAAAACCATCAACTATGAAGAAAGCAATTGAACAATTTAGGAAGACTGCATCAATTAGTGATCCTAGACAATCAGGGTGTCCTGTCTAAGTCTTTCAACAGAAAACATCGAAGCAATTCGTGATAGCATTGATGACAGTTCAGGATTAGCAATTTGGTACGGTCGTCAAGAATTGGATATTTCGAGACGAAAACGTTTCTAAACTATTTCCATCGATATGAAAATATGTGTCGTTGCAGAATATGTCTAGGCATGTGTATTGTTTCTCCATATTGAAGTGATCGCGAATTTCGGATTGCAAAAAAAAATCTGAAATCGATTAGGAAAAATTTTTAATGGCTTAGTTGGTGGTGCCGTTTTTCAGTCTCCAGCTGCCCCACATAATTTATTTTTAAACAGAAGTTGAATCATACATTTTGCGCGGGCAGAGGGTTGGTTGCCTTCATCTTTATGCATTTCGCTTAATTTTTTTTGTAATGTGTATTTGTGGTGCGAGAGTTTTGAATATACATATACTGGTGTATATATATATATTTTTATAGTGGTTGTATATATATATATGGTGTATATATATTTATTTAGATAGTGGTTGATTCAGATGGCTAGACATATTACGTTGAAGAATTTTATTGAAAGATTTTCATGTGCAAGTGCATATGTGTCGGATATTTTACAAAGAATTTTGCCTTTTCGTTATTTAAAACTTTTTTGTTGATTTTTATTGACTTCATTGGCTCAGCTCGTCCATGAGTCAACCATTTCACGAAAACCTCGTTAGTCCTGCCGAATAGTCCATTACAAGTTTGAATTTTCATAAAATGCATTTAAAATCATCGCCCTTACAAATTTTTAACTGAATACTTTTTTCAAGACTTAAGAGACACTTTTTTTGTTAAACAGTAAAATTCTCGATTTATTTTACTCAACGTACTTATGATTTTGTTTTACGATGTTGAATTGAGTATAGAGATTGGGGTTATGTGTATTTAAAAGCACATCCGATAAATGGCCTACACAGGACATTATCGCATGATAATGTCCCACCAAAACTCAGAATATTTTCATGAAAGCCTGATTCATTTAAAAACGTTTCTGAAATATTTCCATCGATATGAAAATATGTGTCCTTGCAGAATATGTCTAGGCATGTGAATTGTTTCTCCATATTGAAGTGATCGCGAATTTCGGAATGCAAAAAAAAAATCTGAAATCGATTAGTAAAAAATTTTAATGGCTTAGCTTGGTGCTGTCATTTTTCAATCTCCAGCTCCCCTACACTCAGAGAAAAAACAACGTAAAATCAAAGAAAACCACTTCGATTTAAATATTTTTCGAATTGATTTAGCTTCGACTACGAAAATTTTAAAATCAAAGTGGCATGACATTAATTCAAAGGGTTTCCCTACTCTAAAAAGTATATCGTTTTAATTTGATCTAACCACGTATGTACCTTGATTTGATGTGGGATCATGCTTAAATCAAATTCATTTATCTTTAAAACAAAGTTCGTAAAATTCGATTCAACCATTCACTTTGAAAATACTATGATGCTATAACTTTAATTTAACAATGACGCATCGTAGAATCAAATGTATTTGACTTTAAAAACACTACGAATACATTTTGAAGCAATGACTGTGCATTGTGTATTCAAACAAATCCAACTTTGAAAGTGTTTAACTTTGTTCAGGCATTGATTTAAAATGAAACCATTTTGAATTAGCATTTTTTTAACTTAAATCTTACCATGATCCTTCGTAGATTAACCTCTTTCGACTGTGAAAATATCACGTTTATTATTTGATACAACAATAACTCGTTGTAGAATCAAATGCGTTTAACTTTAAAAGCTGTATATTTCAACTTTGATTTTACTTGATATAGGTATGTATTTTCAAAATAAATTTTTCGCAAAATTTTAAATTTTAGTACATACCTACATTTTTGTTTTCTTGTTTAAAAATCAAAACAACAATAATTTTGAATTCATAAATTTTATTTTTCAATGACATAATAACATAAAAAAACTTAAATCAATAAACTAACCTTTAGCCCGCATATTAATAATACTCTTAAGAAAATGAGTATAGCAATTAAGATGCTTTACCCGTTCATAAACAGAAAATCTTCACTTTCAAATAACAATAAAATAATAATGCATTAAGTGATTTTTCAGTCAATTTTATTATATGGTTGTCCAGTATGGGGAAGTGCTGCGAAATGTCATATAAAAAAATTGCAAATCTCACAAAATAAAGTGTTAAAAATGATGCTCAATCTTCCTTGGCATCATTCCACTTTTGATCTGCACAAAGTAGCGGATGTTGAATTGATTTCTGAAAGGATTCGGAAACTCACGAACAATTTTAATAATAAATGTGATATTGCTGAAAATCCCCTCATGAACCAACTTTATTTATCTGGGTTAACTTAAAATATATTCAAATATATTCAAAAATGTCGAATATTATATTTCGTCTGCGTTTCTTTATTTTTTTTATTTTTTTTGTAATCATTTGTTATTATTTGTTTATTTGTCATTTGTTTACTAAGGTTTGTAATACTATTTATTCTATGTTAATTTTTCTTATTCGTTTTTATGTTAAATTGTTATTTTTTAAACAAATATTATTATTATACTCACCCATGTTTTCGTCTACTAACACATTATTAACTAATTTTTGTATTATATATTTATTTTTTATCTATTTATTAATTTATTAATTCATTTATTTAAGTGCTTGTTTCTTTATTTGTTTATTTACTTATTTATTTGGTTATTATTTATTATTTGATTATTATTTATTTATTTTTATTTATTTATATTTATTTTTTTTTATTTTTTGTACCATTGGTATTTATTTATTTATTTATTAACTTATTTATTTGCTTGTTTATTATTTATTTATTTATTATACAATTTATTTTTATTATCTGATTATATTTTATGAACTTATATTTATTAATATAAAAAGCATTCCTTGAATATTCATAAAATTCTAAATTATGTATATTAGATATTCCTGATTTTTTTTTTACTCAAATAAAGGTTTATTCGTATTTTTCCTTTAAATTAAATTTGTAATTGCTTGTAAATCATTTTGAAATGTAAGATAATATCTCAGAAGTAAGATTATACTTGTCAAATCTCTGAATTGTAAAACGTGCGGTCACAGGCTTTGTAAAAAAATTATCACGAAATAAAAAAAAAAAAAAAAAAGAGAAGCTATCTACACCTATAGGGAATTCTCATGAAAGCCATGAAACTTCGTGGCTACAAAATTGAATTGACTCAAGACTACTGACCATGCAGCGCGAATGGGATTTGGAACAACAATTCAATGCTGATTTATCGAACAAAAAATCGTTTTCTTATCTTGATGGCATCGTTAATCAGAAAAATTGTCGCGTTTGCGGTTCAGAAAACGCACGAGTAATTTTTGAGAAACAAATGCATCCACAACGCTTGACTGTTTGGTGTCTTAAGACTATCCTTATCGATTATTCTATGCAGGTCTATACACTGCAAACAATTGATGCCCTACCTGTCAAAATATCGAATGCCTTCAGTCAGATTTTCGTGACAAGTGATCGAAAATTCTAGCTCTTAACAGTCGTTCTATCCCTGTCCTTTGATGGCCGATTAAGGTTGCTGGAAATTAATAATCTTTTAGTTTAGATTTTTTATTTCTGGCAAACAAATTTATCAGTACTTTTATTTTTTTCATTTTAATTTAATTTCTACTTACCGCAGTTTGCATTTACACAATTACCCGCTCCAAAGTCTGTTGTAAAAAGGCGGCTAGAAATGTTCTCTCGTTAAGTGTGCAAAGTACGGTGAGTAAGGGACAACCATACAGTTGATGTGATTTGTTGGAACTCTCTTCTAAATGGCATACGGTTGTTCACGACACTATCTCCCTCGGCGTTGTCTCTATTTGAAGGAAAACACTGAGAATTTTATATGGTTCATGAGATGTCTTGAGACGTTGTGAGAAAAAAGCTAGGCCCTGAGTACTAACGTGCCTGTTGCGCCATAAATTTATTTTATTTTTTTTTTCATGAGACGTCTCCCTCACACGTGCTTTGTCTCTGTCATTAAAACGTCAAAATCACTCGGAGGAAAACAATGTGAAAACTATTATATGGTGGGAGTGCTGTTTTACGGGGTTATTGCATTAAAAACATAAAAATATAACTTGCTTGAAACACAAATTATTAATTTATAAAAAATTCAAAGAGAGTGTGTTAAATCATAAAATTGATATAAAAGGAGTGAAATTCATGACTAACATCATTGCAAAGTGTGAATAGGAATGCAATTTTCAATGAGAGAAACAAAAAGTATTCTGTGCAAAAATTCGTGTCAAAGTTTGTTTTCATACATATGACGTCAGTTTGTTATTTGACAGTTTGACACTGACGTTGTCCTGAACAACTCTATTGCGACGTAAGAGGGTAAAGTTCTGTTCGTTTACCTACTTCTAGGATGTTGATTTATAGTGCTTACACACCGAATCATAAACTGAGTTTTTGGCAAAAAGTTTACGTAAACCACTAGATGCTTTCACACCGAACTCTGACCAGGTTTCGTTTGACATTTCAATCAGCTGTCAATTGTGTTTTGATACTAGCTGCAACATTTGTGTGTGAGAGCTTCTTCTTTTTGTTTTTTTCTTTTCCAAATCCATTTTATTTTAATTATTCAATCCTGTGAAAATGAAATGAAATATAATATGAAGAAAAAAAACATTTGTTTTGACAGCGAGTCCATCAGCTGTTTTGTGGGACGTGTGGAACACGTGTAGAATCTATGAAAAGGTGTGTTCGTTCCAACAACCTTTAACGAGATGACGTCTGCGAAGTGGTTTTGAGATGGTTACGCCATAACCTACTTGTTTTTGAGAACTGAAAACGTATGGGAAAACTCGGTTTATGATGAAGGTTTCAGGTGTTTTTGCGTAAACTCAGTTTTTGGTTCGGTGTGAATGCCCTATTAAGGGCATTCTTCAAGAATTCCCATGTCAGTGCGAAATGAATGAGAAATATTATGTGAATGTTCTCACAAAATGTCGTTTGGCCATGATGGCATTGCCAGCATCGCTTTATTTCATCGATGAAAAAAATTCGCCATCGTGGATGAAATAATTCATGAAATGTGTTGATGATTCTTGTATTTCTGGTGTAACGATTTTTTTTTTCATAAAGGCTGCGTGACATTGCGTTTACATTTTCATTATAGATAGTAATGGCAATAATTAATTTACACAAACAAAATGGTGTACAAAAATAAACTTTCTCAAGGCCATTATATACAAGGTGGCGCAAAAATAACCTTCTGATGTTTTTTGGCTGTAATTTAAAAACAAATGAAAAACTTTGATTCTTCTCGTGGATTATTTTTATTTGGTCTTTTAATTTTTTTACATCAAGTCGAGAATATGATGTCATGTAAATGGCCGCCGCTACAGTTGATTGTCATTTGAGCCCTTTTTATGGCATTTTCCATCACTTTGGCCAAAACTTCCGGCGATAGGTCCTCACATTCTTGACGGATATTGTCTTTAAGAGCTGCAAAAGTCTGAGGCTTGTTGACATAAACCCGCGACTTTAAAAAGCCCCACAAAAAGAAGTCTGGAGCGGTCAAATCAGGCGATCTTGCTGGCCAGTGCAAGGCGCCCGGGAAATGCATCCTTAAGCATATCGGTTGTGGCACGTGCAGTGTGTGCCGTTGCACCGTCCTGTTGGAACCACATGTTTCCCAATCCCAATTCATCAAGTTGCGGCAAAAAGAACTCGTTGATCATTGCTCTGTAGCACTCACCATTCAGAGTAACCGTTTGGCCCGCGACGTCTTCGAAGAAAAAAGGTCCGATGACTCCTCCAGCGAAAACAGCACACCATAAGTGACTTTGAGCGGGTGTAATGGCTCTTCGTGGGTTGCACGCGGATTTTCAGTGCCCCAGAAGCGTAAATTTTGCTTATTTACGTACCCGCTAAGATGGAAATGGGCCTCACGATTATTTTTGATGAAAAATCATCTTCCTCTTGGTGGTGATTAAGGATGGCTTGAGCGTATGTTAGACGCGATTGGCGGTCAGCAGCTAACAGCTGATGCACCGTCTGGACTTTGTACGGAAACATCTTCAAATCTAGTACAAAATTCGCTGTAAAGACCGTCGACTGATACCCATTTGCGTGGCACGTCGTCTGTTCGATGTCGACGGCGCTATAATGACATCTTCGGCTACAGCAGCAATATTATCTGGAGAACGGCTACTCCGGGTTCTGCCACGCCTGGTAGCATCTCGTGTTGTGCCAGTCTCTTCGAGGCGAGCGGCTAAACGTCGCAGTGTTTCACCAGTAGGCGTTGGACGGCTAGGAAATCTGCGACGAAATTCACGTTGTGCCAAAGTCACCGACCGATTATTGCTCAAATAAATAGTCACCAATATTCCGCGTTCTGGAGCAGTGTAGTGTAACAATGTTTATTTACGTGTATTTCGCATGTGTTTACTACACAAATGTCAAAACAGAACTGACATTAGGGGCCAATCGCAAAATTTAGACCATTTTCTGATAGGATGATTACTTTTGCGTCACCTTGTACATCATTTAGCGACTTCAACAAGTTTTAAGAAAATGTTCCCTATCAGGGATGGCCTTAAGAATTCTCTAAACTTTATGTCATAAAATATCCCTTTTTCACATTTGTTAAGCCCCCTAATCCAACCCATTCTCTGCATATTGGGAGTGTTTCAACAATTTGCTCTACGCGTCTTTGACGGCTAGAACTTAATTCAACCCCTATAAGGATCGTATGAACTCATAAACGTTCCATCGTTTTAAAAATGCGATTAATCGACATCCTTTATCTACCGGAACATCACTTACTACCGGAAATGTAGTTTACCCCGCTCGTTTTAGGTCAATTGACCTGACCAATGTCGTTATCAAGGAAATATGAACGGATGACGTCGCCAGCCCAAAATCCACACCAAACAAAGACTTTTTCGGGAGGCATTGAACGCTCTTGCATCTCATGTGGATTGGTATCGTCCCAAATTCCAATTTTGTTCCTTCGAGCGGGCGTTAAGTGTGAAAGGGAGATTCCGTAGATCGTATGCGTCGGCAAGGCTGTTGTTTGATGCTGGGGTAGCAATGTGAACACTGGGGTATCAATATCAGTACCCCACATGGAAATTGTAGTTCTCTACTCTTTGCTTTAACTTACAGCGTCGACTTTTTCGGCAGAACTTTCTTTTCGTCGACGTTCGGTTGGTAATTTACCGTTCATTGAA